>SOZL01001513.1:0-18631 GCA_009733165.1 Naja naja
CTCGAATCCCACCAGGCTCAAGGTTGACTCAGCCAGTTGATTTCAATAAACCTTTTTAATTCATATTAATCTTTCAGTTTATGTTTAAAGTAAAGATTCCCCTTGCACGGAAGTGCTAGTCGTTCCAAGCTCTAGGGGGTGGTGCTCATCTCCATTTCAAAGCTGAAGAGCCAGCACTGCCTGAAGATGTCTCTGTGGTCATGTGGCTGCCATGACGAAACACTGAAGGTGCATGGAACGCTGTTACCTTCCCACCAAATTGGTCTATATTTTTCTACTTGCATTTTTATGTGCTTTTGAACTGCTAGGTTGGCAGAAGCTGGGACAAGTAACAGGAGCTCATTCCATTATGCAGTGCTAGGGATTCAAACTGCCGAACTGTTGACCTTTCTGATCGACAAGCTCAGCATCTTAGCCACTGATCCACAACGTCCCTTTATATATTGCCTCTAATTTATATATTGCCCTGATTAATCTTTTGGTTTATGTTTAGATGGTGCCTTATTCAAGATGTACAGAAAGTTGCTCCCCAGGTTATTGCAAGCTTGTGAGAGAGGGAGCCCCAGTTTGCTGCTTCGACTGTTCCCTGTGTATGGAAGGAACATTCTCTGGGTAAGAAGGTACAGTAGGTGGCTTCAAAAACAACAAAAAATCAGGAGACAATCAAAATTCTCTATTGCTCTTTTTGGGGTATTTGATCAAGAAGCAAGAAAAAACATTACATTTCTTGGGTGGAGGAATTGATGTTGCAGCAACTACAGCAACAGGAGAGCGGAGCTCCCTGCTCCCTGTGTTGGCTTCTGCATATTCGTGGGCTCCGAAAGGAGCCAAAACCACTCTGGAGGAATGGTGAAGCAAGGAAGAGGTGCCTGGTGAGGTTTCAGAGGAGAACGCAACTCCCCTGTAGATCCCTGAGGCTTTTGATCTTCAAGCTACGTGGTGAAGAAAAATGGCTACAATGGCCATCACACAGCCGGAGACAGCTTCAACCTAAGAAGAGTGCAGGAGTCGAGATAGTGACAGTGTGGAATTGGGTGAGAAGAATTCTTTTATTTAACCATAACCCCAAAAAAGAAGATTCAGAAAAGGGCTCAGAACTATCTTTAACTTGGTGGCGATTGTTAATGTGCGAAAAATACAGGGAAAGAACTTGGGAAAAATAAAACAAAGACTTAATCTTTAAAACTGAAACAGAAAGGAAATAATTTAAAGGGAAAACTTTTAGAAAAAAGAATCTACCAAATTGGAATTAGTGATTGCACAGGATTGGCAGTGGATAGGCATTACTTAAAATACTGTAATTGATTGTGGAAAAAGAATATAATAACTAACAATTGAAAATATTGATAAACTTGATGAAAGATTAAACTTAAAAGAAACAGTAAAAAAGGTGGAAAGTGGAAACTGATACAAGAGCACCACCTGCTGTTAAAAGTAAAATCCTGTAGATCCTGGCAACTGACTTATTTAAAGTCAAAACTAAAGAAAAATAAAATGAACTGTATTGTTAAAACACTCCCAGAAAATTGGAATATTGAATTAAAATTGGTGGAGGAATATATGAAGATTTCCCCTGGGATTTGGACATGTAGAAAGAAATAGATTGATGGACTCTGGGATACAAAGACTGGTGGACATTGGACTGACAGATGGGGGGAAATTGTTGGTTTAAATAAAGACACTGTATAATTGGACACTTGGATGAAAAAAAACAAGCAATAAAATGAGCGAAATATGTAGAGAAATAGTGTTGGAATTAAAAACTATGAACAGACTTATGAGACTTACAGAGACACTGAGTAAAATACAGAATATGGAAGTAAATCAAAATGGAAATGCAAACCACAGAAGACAAGCAAGAAGTACAGGCGGAGGAGGAGAGCTAAACATAGAGAAACCACAAGGCAGAGCAGATGGAACAACAAACAAAACAAAAAAGGAAAAAGAAATTAAAACTTAAAATATTAATGATTGAGGTAACAAACTCAGGGAGAAATTTTGAGATTTAAGCAAGAAGAAATTCAGAGAGGTTTTGAGAAAAGGGGAAAAAATTAGATGAAATGGAAGAAAGCAGAGGAATATAACAGAAAAGAAGAAAACAAGAGAAAGGGTCAAAAATGATAAATGGAAGCAAATAAGAAAAAGATAATAAATACCAACAAAGCAAGAGACAATGATTAAAGAAAGAAAGGATAGAGATTCCACATGAAGAGGTGTTATAGGAGTTAAGATATAGTGATTAATTTTGATAAAATGGGGAAAATGGGTAATCAACACTTATTACTAAAGACATGTAAATAGTTAAAGAAAATATAAGGCTGAATATTTTAATTGGAATAAATATGAAATTAAGTATTATAAGATTATTAAAGATATGTAATTGCTAATGGGATATATGTATAATTAATATGAATTATGTGGAAAAGTTATGTGGAATTTGAGGAAATATAGATATATAGTATAGTAATTTATATTTATTTATTTTATTGGACTTATATGCACCTCATCTCTGAAGACTGAAGCTGACTCACAATTAAAACATACAATACAATAATTATTTAAAAAAGAATTAAACAATTTTAAGCCCAATAAAACCAAATTAAAATACTTAAAATTATCCCATGGCCCTGGTGAGGTAATCACAGCCTGATTTGGTCGAACAACCAGGTCTTTAAATTGCGGCGGAAGGTGTGGAGGTCAGGGGCAGACGGAGGTCAGAGGCAGTTCATTCCATAAGCGGGGACCGCTACAGAATAGGCTCGTCGCTGGGGGACCGCCAGGCGACACTGACTTGCCGACAGGACCCCGAGTAGTCCTTGCCTATGTGCCCAGGGGGCAGGCGGGTGGCACTCGATATCGCAGGAGCCGCTCCCTAAATATTGTGGACCCATGGGTACGACTTTGAATGTTAAAGTCAGAACCTTGAATCTCACCGAGTGCAACGGCAACCAATGCAGGCGCACAGGAGGGGGGTAATATGGGAGAGAATTGGGTAACTCCCATCACCACCACATGGCTGCATTCTGCACCAGCTGCAACCTCGGATGGTATGCAAGGGCAGTCCTAAATAGAGAGCATTGCAGTACTCGAGTCGCGAGGTGACAAGGGCATGAGTGACTGTATGCAGGGCATCTTGGTCCAGAAACGGGCAAAGCTGGTGAACCAGCTGGACCTGGGCAAAGGCCCCCCTGGCGACAGCCCCCACCTGATCCTCCAATTGGAGCCGCGCATCCAGGAGGACCCCAGGTCAGCGCCCTATCCACAGGGGGCAACACCACTCCCCCTATGGTCAACGATGGACACTCCTGACTGGACCAAGATGCTGGTATGTACAGCCACTCAGTCTTGGCCGGATTGAGCCGAAGCATGTTTCCGTCCATCCAGGTCCGTACCGCATCCAGATAGATAATAAATATATATATTGTTATTAGAATGTATAATTTGTCAAATGAATACAAGATGGAAAATATGACCTATGTACTGAAATGAGATTAGAGAGGGACTTGTGTTAAAATACAACAGTGGTACAATTAACATTAAAAGGGGATAAATGTTGCATAATATAACTAAATCTGTTAAACACTACAAATATGATTAATAATATATTATTGGTAGTAAAAACAGATATTTAGAATACCGAGATTGATACAAAATAACTCATTGAAATATTTAGTGAATAATTAAAGAGAAAAACTGTATATTGAGGTTAAATTTAATAATATTGTTAAATGTATTAAATATGGAAATACTGTCATATGTTTTAAAATGTAAGACACCCAGGTGTCATACTGTTCATGCAATGATAAGTTTGTAGATAAGAAAAATAAAAAACTTTTTAAAAAAGAGAAAAAAAGAAAAAACATTACACATCTTGAAGGCATCCACAAACATTTCAAAGATTGGGCACTATCACCGAATTTTGTATGATGATGAAATGTTTCTGCTTTCCATTGAGGTGTTACTTTCTTGCTTGGTTTTGGGAAAGAGGACAAGTTTTGAAAGCTGATAATCACATTCATCTTCAGCCTTTTAAAAGCCTGTTGGTTATTTTAACTAATGTAGTGTCATATGAATATCCCTGGGCAGAAATATTACATTATTCCTTAAAATAAAGTAATTGATTTCTGATGTGGTTTTCATGCTCCTACAGTAGCAGAAACAGATACATGCTAACCATTTTTTTCAGATACAGCCCATTGTGAAAAGTGTCCAGATGCCCAGTATTCCAATAAGAAGCAGGATCAGTGTGTCCCCAAAAGTATAAGCTTCTTATCCTATGAAGAATCATTGGGACTCATCTTGGCTTTCTTTGCCATTGCTTTGTCCCTAACCACTGCCTTTATTCTGGGAATCTTCATTAAATACCGAGACACTCCCATAGTCAAAGCCAACAACCGTGAACTCACCTACGTTCTCCTGGTTTCACTCCTGGTTTCTTTCTTGACCTCTTTTCTATTTGTTGGTCGCCCCATGAAAATGACCTGTCTCCTTCGACAAACCATTTTCAGTATTGTTTTCTCTGTCGCCGTGTCTTCTTTGCTGGCCAAGACTGTGATGGTGGTGGTGGCCTTCCTGGCTACAAAACCAGGAAGCAGGATGAGGAAATGGCTGGGCAAGAGTCTGGCTCACTCAATTGTTTTATCCTGCTCTGGTATTCAAGTAGGCATCTGTATGATATGGCCGGGAATCTTTTCCCCGTTCCCACATTCTGACCTTCATTCCCAGCCAGAACACACCCTGCTGCAGTGCAATGAAGGTTCAGTGGCCATGTTCTACACTGCCCTTGGCTCAGGGGTGGGATTCAAATTTCTTAACCAGCGGTTCTGTGGGAGTGGCCTCATTTGTGGGTGTGGCTTGGTGGTCATGTGATGGGGTGGGAGTGGTTTGCTGATTGGGCATGGCTACATGGTCATGTGACTGGTGGGCGTCACCATGTGGCTGGCAACCCAAATTTAAGTGGTCCTTGCTTAATGACCAGGTCCTCGCTTAGTGGCCAATTGCTTAGCTAGTACACTTTGCCAGTTTCCAAGGCCTGGGGAGGCCCAGGCAAGGCCCGGGCAGGTGGCCATGTGGCTGGCAACCCAAATTTAAGTGGTCCTCACTTAATGACCAGGTCCTCGCTTAGTGGCCAATTGCTTAGCAAGTGCTCTTTGCCAATTTCCAAGGCCTGGAGAGACCCAGGCAAGGCCCGGGCAGGTGGCCATGTGGCTGGCAACCCAATTTTTTTAAAATTCATATTTATATCCCGCCCTTCTCCGGAGACTCAGGGCGGCTTACAATTTTTGGGATACAACCCAATGCGCTCAGCAATAGCCTTCCTTCCATTGCATATGCCTGCTTATTATTACTAAGCGGCATTTTTACAAAGTCAGCTTATTGCCCCCAACAATCTTGGGTCCTCAGTTTACCTAACCCAAGAGGATGGAGGGCTGAGTCAACCTTGAGCCTGGTGGGATTTGAGCCTGCAATAATTACAGGCAGCTGGAACTAAGTGCTAGCCTATTAACAGCCTGCACCACCAAGGCACCACCAAATTTAAGTGGTCCCTGCTTAATGACCAGGTCCTCACTTAGTGGCCAGTTGCTTAGCAAGTGTTCTAATTTACAAGTGATCTTCACAGAGCTACTTGGCCTGTTTTTGGTGTTTTGACAGCCACAAACACACATACACACACACACATACCCTTCTAACCCTGCTATTCTTTGATTCTGTAAGGATCTCCTGCTGGAGCAGGGGTTTGGACTAAATGACCCCCAAGATCCCTTGCAGGTCAGCCCTAGATTGCTGTGCTACTTCAAAATCTTCTGAAGCCAAGTTTTATATCCTTCCTTCCTCCTTTTTTTCTCTCTCCCTCCCTCCCTCCTTCCATGTATTTATCTATCCATCCATAATATATCTCATTTACTTTCTCCTCTCTCCCTCTTTCTCTCTCTCTCTCTTTCTTTCTTTCTTTCTTTCTTTCTTTCTATCTTTCTTTCTTTCTTTCCTTTTTTCTTCCTTTTTTCTATTCATTTTTTATTTTATTTCTTTTTCTTTTCTTTCTTGTATCTTCTTTCTTTCTTTCTCTCTCTTCTTTCTTTCTCTCTCTTCTCTCTTCTCTCTCTCTCTCTTTCTGTATCCCCCTCTCTTTCTCTTTCCCCCCTCCCTCTCTCCCTCTTTCTGTCTTTCTGTCCCTTCCTCCTTCCCTCTGTCCTTCTAAAGCTAGGAAGCCCACCTGAAACCACACATACACACACACAGAGGGGTGGGATTCTCCCAGTTTGGCCCTGTTCTATTGTACTCTGCCTCTCAGAGAATAAGCCTGTAGGCAGAGACTGTGCTTTTAAATCTTTGTGCAGGGTCTTCAAAAAAATACATACAATCAACAGAAACAAACAAGGCAGCTTAGAAACAAGAGGATGCTCAGAGCAACCCCAGTTCTACAGTATCATAGAATAAGAACAGCCCAAAAGAAAGGCAATAGCAGAAAGGAAGGAAGGAAGGAAGGAAGGAAGGAAGGAAGGAAGGAAGGAAAAAGAAAGAAAGAAAGAAAAAGAAAGAAAGAAAGAAAGAAAGAAAGAAAGAAAGAAGAAACCACCCTACTGAGGGCTGCAGAATCATGCAGCCTTTAACATTTCAGATTGGTGACCCTTCCTAGACCCAACTGGTGCTTCTTATTGTATCTACAGTACATGAGTTTCAGTCCCAAAGATGCTCCTTCTCCCCAGGAGCCCAACCTTCAATTCTGGATGAATACTTCTGCATCCTTTCACACTTTGTTCCTCAACATCCTTCTTACATTGGATCATAAGCTATTGAACCAAATCAGAACCAAGAACAACAGTTGCAGTTAAGTAGATGTAAAAGAGACTGGAGACTTTACAGCCTTCAAACCCTAATCCAAGATCACAGACATAACAGGAGCCTCAGGCTCAATACTTTTAATCCCCTGACACTCATAGCCAGATATTCTTTCTCTTCATTTGTGTCTCTGTATGTGGCATTGTTGCAGAGAACTTACACAAACAAAACAAAATTTACAAGAATAATAACATCTTTAGAAATGATCTTTTCTTCAAAAACCAGACATTAGGAACTGTGAATGGAGAAACTTTATTATTTACTTAGACTCTATTTAACCTCAAGAATTCACATAAAGGTAATAATCAAGTAACCCAAGGCTGACAAATCAAAGTAAACGACTTCCATGAATGAATACAAAAAACATTTCAGAAATGTAACAAACATCCCATGCTCTTAACAAAAATGAATTTGTAGCACAGAAGGGAAAATTCCAAATTTACAGATATTGTAAACAAAAGGTTCCTAATGCAACCAGGATCGGATGCCTGTATGCTGACTTTCTATATGACTCCATTATTCCTTCCTTCTCTGTCACTGGACCGGAGCCAGCACAAGCTTCTCCATTGTTCTTTCCAGCTGGGAGAGCGAGAGCGCCTCTCAAAAAAGCCTGAAAGTCCCCCTCTCATCGAAAGAGAAGCAGCTCAGTTGAATCATAGTTCTCTCTGCGCCTGAGAACCTATTCGATCAGAAGGGGATTTTCAGGCTTCTTGCTTTGCTGGGTGAGAGGCGCTCTCACTCTCCCAGATGGAAAGAACAACGTAGAAGCTTGTGTCAGCTCCGGACTGCTTCTCCTACCAGCTCTTGAGGAGCATCTCCCTGCACGTGTCCACCCTCCCAGTCCCAACACACCTGCCGGTCATGAGACAGGGAGGAGGAGGGAGGAGAAGAAGCATTGCCTGAAGGAACTGGCTGAACAGTGATCGCCAGCTGCAATGGAAGCATCCCTTCAGGCAAACCTTCTCCTCCTTCTCCCCCCTCCTCTCGTGACTGGCGGCTGTGGCAGCAAAACAAAAAGGAAGTGGTTTTGCTCCCGGTAGAATCAGCGGCAGAAAACAAAAGGAAGCAGAGAGGCGGCAACACAGTGGAGGTGCTGTGGCAGTAGTGGGGCAGTGGAGCGCCCCCAAGGCCCTCCCAAAGTATGGTACCTCTACGGGGGCAGTGGCGATGGCAGCAAAATGAAAGGAAGTGGGCGGATGCAGTGGACCTGGCTGCCTCCATCCGCTTCCTTTCATTTTGGTCCCAGTAGAAGCGGGCAAGGCGGTGGAGTTGCTGCGGCAATGGCGCTTCTTACAGGAGGTTGTCACATACTAGGGAGAGCTGGGAGAGTGCCGTGTGGTGGCTTAGCCAGTCAGCCAAGCCCAGGGCTGTTGGACGGCAGTTAGGTAGGCCCCAGCCAGTGACGCCAATGGGATGGGGTTGTGCTGGTGGGGAAGCCATCCAGCCGAGCCTGAGGACATTGGAGGGCAGCTAGGTAGGCCCCAGCCAATGGTGCCAGTGGGATGGGGCCATGCCAGCGGGGAAGCTAGCCAGTCAAGCCTGGGGATGTTGGGAGGGCAGCTAGGTAGGCTGGGCGAGGCCAGGGGAGCCCCGGGGACAATGGGAGAAGGGTAGCGTAACTCGCAGGCTTACCTGTGAGCAGGCAGAGTAGCTCATGTCACAATGGCATGTCAGCAGGCAGCAATGGTGGGCAGAAACAAGCTGCAGGCATGTTGCACATGCGCAGTAAAAAAAACTATTTTTTTAAAAAAACTGGGTTTTTTAAACTTTGGAGCAGCGGAAAGGTGTGGGGGCCAGGGCCAGCGAAGGGAGGTGTGGGCAGGGGAGAATGAGGAAGGGATTTTTGTGCATGCATAGTGAAAAAAACAGTTTTTTTTACTTTGGAGTGGCAGATGGGGCGGGGGCTGGAGCCAGCGAAGGGAGGGGCAGGTGGGGGAGAATGAGGAAGGGATTTTCATGCATGCGCAGTAAAAAAAATGGGTTTTGGCCTGTAGGAGCAGCGGAGAGGGGCGGGCCCAAGCAGGGGTCAGTTTTACCGGTTCTTAGAACTACCAGTGATGTTAACAACCGGTTCTATAGAACCAGTGAGAACCGGTAGAAACCCACCCCTGCTAGCACTCAAGAGGAATGAACTCAACAAGAATGAAGTGGTATATGGTTTCCTGCCTAAGCAGAGGGTTGGGCTAGAAGACCTCTAAGGTCCCTTCAAACTCTACTATTCTATTCTATTCTATTCTATTCTATTCTATTCTATTCTATTCTATTCTGTTTTGTTCTATTCTACTCTGCTCTGCTCTGCTCTGCTCTGCTCTGCTCTGCTCTACTCTATTCTAACTTGGTGGTGTCCCATACACACCATGTCCACCAGAGGATTGCCTCAAAACACATCAGGAAAATCCTGTCATTCCTTTACAAGGGTCACACACTTTTGGTTCCCAGGTATATGAAATATATATGTATGTATGTATGTATGTATGTATGTACAGTTTGGCTTAATTTGGATGTTGGCTTTCATTTACTGTGAAAGTAACAAAGAACAGATGTTTTTGGCTATGAGATCAGATTCAGGTCAGGGCTGAAGAGGCTTCTTGGATGAGAAGCAAAATGTCTTCAAAGACAAACCAGAAAGTCCAGTTGCCTCTTGAAAAAGCATCTTTGGGAAAACCATGAACTGGATGACTGAGAATGCCCATAGTCACCATCATTAACAACAGATGTTCAACTCATCTAAAAACTAGCTTATGAAAATTTCCCAGTGACAGTTTATCTGCACTGGTTTCAGACAACTTATACATAAGTTCACCATGTGCTTTTAATGCAATTGTTTCAAAGAAGATGAATTCCTCAGTCTCAATATCGGTAATTCTTTCTGAACAATAGCAATTAGACCAGATTTTCTGTCTCTAAGTGCTGTGATCACTAAGCTTACATTGCTTACATTGCTTAGTGATGGCAATCTTAGCAGTACTTATTGCTGTTGTTAAGTGAGAATTGTGGGTCATTAAGGAAAGGTCTCACATTTATTTATTTATTTGTCAAACATAGAAGAAAACAAGTATAGGTATGAACATAAATATGAACAAAGGAAATAAATATAAATAAATGGGGACAGTAAGACAGGGACAGTAGGCACGCTGGTGCGCTTATGCATCCCCCCTTTAAGGACCTCTTAGGAATGACAGCAATGTCCAACTTTCTGCACAAAGCTGTCAGAAACTCATAAGTCCTGGGTGGTTTGTAAGTGGATGAGTGCTATGGCCTGATGTTGGATGGGAATACTGTGCCAGCTGGAGAAAAAGTGGTAAAGTGATGCATGAGTGCATGCAGGCTGAGGACAGGTTGCTGTGGCACCATACAAGTGCATGTGAGCTGGGGAAGGAGTGCTGCTTTGAGGCACAAGTGCAACCAGGCAAGTAATGGGATGCTGTGTCCCAAATGCACACTATGGAGTACAAGATCATTGGCTCTTGTATTCTATAGCGAAGTTGCTTGGGGGAAAATGTGGTGAGATTAACTTGGAAACATCACTACCATCTGCCCTATTGACTTTACTTATGGAAAGTCAGCAGAAAAGTTTGTTAATGGTTATCATGGCATTGGAGGATGTTGCATGAGTGGAGGGTGCGCATGAGTGCCAGTTGCACAAATAGAGCTGTGTGCATGCACATGCATCTGCCACTCACATGCCCCTCCCCATGCCAGGCTGGACTGCCAAACTGGAATGATTGGGGACCACTGACTTTGACCACCCATCATGAGTACCACTTGTTCAACTATTCAATAGATACAAGTCATTGTATCTGTGACTGCCAATGGAGGACTACTTGTAGTTATCCATTATAATTCAGAACTCACATTGACAGACAAAGATTGTTTAGAATATCTAAGAAGAAGATTATCACCATGTTATGTTATAATGCAAGTAAGCAATAAAACTGAGCTGTACACAAAATATTTTCTAAAACTGGGAGCCCTCATTCTTTTTTTGCATTAGATGCTCCTTGGTGTTCAGTTCAGATCTTAGAATAATGATGTAGCATTTGGGGACAAAGATGCAGACCAGTAAGCCCAGGCTAGAGGCCAGCATGGAGAAGATCTGCACGGCCACCACGTATTTCCCTTTGGTGCTCAGGTAGGTGGGGACAAAGGAGATCCAAACACTGCAGAAAACAAGCATGCTGAAGGTGATCCACTTAGCTTCATTGAAAGTCCCTGGAAGCTTTCGGGCCAAGAAAGCCACCAAGAAGCAGATAGCAGCCAAAAAGCCCATGTAGCCAAGGACAGAATAGAACATGGAGACTGAGCCTTCATTGCATTGCAGCAGGATGTGTCTTGGTTGGGAATGAAAGTCAGAATCTGGGAATGGGGGTGAGATTCCAAGCCATATCATGCAGATTCCCACTTGAAAACCAGAACAGGACAAGACAATGGAGTTGGCCAGAGTTTTCCCTAGCCATTTTCTCATCCTGCTACCTGGCTTTGTGGCCAAAAATGCAACTACCACCATTATAGTCTTTGCCAGCAAGGAAGACACGGCAACTGAGAAAACAAAACTGAAGGTGACTTGCCGAAGAAGGCAAGTCACTTTATTGGGGTGACCAATAAACAGAAGGGAGGTCAAGAAAGAAAACATAAGGGAGATCAGAAGAGTGTAGGTGAGGTCCGGTTGTTGGCTTTGACTATGGGAGTTTCTCGGTATTTAATGAAGATTCCCAGAATGAAGGCAGTGGTTAGGGACAAAGCAATGGCAAAGAAAGCCAAAATGAATCCCAACAATTCTTCATAGGATAAGAAGCTTATACTTTTGGGGACACACCGATCTCTCTTCTTATTGGAATACTGTTCATCTGGACACTTTTTGCAATGGGCTGCATCTGAAAAAAATCACCTGTCTAGTTCTGCAGCTGTATAAAAATGAAAATTACAACTGAAATCAATTATTACTACTACACTATATAAAATGTGAGAGAAGATATTGAGGGCAGTCAAGAATATACTCAAAAATATTTTCCCATTGTATTTGGTTAAGGCATACGTTGGATAGTGAGAGAACATATTTCATAAAAGATAAATCAACAATGAGTTATAGTGGGAGATTATATGGAACATGGAGCTGAATATGACCTGAAAGATGAAAGCGTAGTCATATTTTGACTTCTACCAGAGGCAAAAGATGGGGAAAAAATCTGGATTTTTGCCTTTAATTAATTCAGTTATATTGGGACATAGTTGTTGTCTTATTTATTTGCATATTTGAACAAAGTGAGTTCATTCACTTGATTGTTCCAGGCAGTGGTGAGATTCAAATTTTTTTACTATTTGTTCTGTGGGCATGGCTTGGTGGGCGTGGCAGGGAAGGATACTTTAATATCTCCAGTCAAAGGTGATATTTGCTGGTTCTCTGAATTACTCAAAATTTCCACTACCAGTTCTCCAGAACTGATCAAAACCTGTTGAATAGGACCTCAGGTTCCAGGAAGTGGAATAAAGTTGTTGATTGTGTGAACTCAAATTGAACTCAAATTGTACTAACTCAAAATTTTCATGCCTAATTTAAGTGGAATAAAGTTTATGTTTTCACTTTTCACTCCATTTTCATTATGGAATGTGGCTCTTAGCTCACCAAGTCTGGTCTGTGGCTGGAAATATTTCAATATTTCTTCCCTGAGGAATTTGTACATTAATTAAAATAACCATTGCTTGTTTTAAAGACTGAGAGACCAATGAGATTATCAAGTCTTGCAAAATGTGTCTTCTTTCCTGAAACCAGGTAACAAGGTAACAACTTGAGATATTTTATCTCCCTTTCATTAAGTATTTTAATAGCCACATTATCACACAAAATTGTGTGATGGTACCCAATCCTTGAGAAGTCTGGATTCTGTCAAGAAATTTAATTTTATTGCTTTGTGGAACTATGAAATTACCTTGCTCCTAATTAGATCTACAGCTGGCAGGAAAGTTAACAACTTTAATAAATGTTGCCCAGAAAAACAAGAGTGAATATTGATTGCATCCTTGATTTCACTTTTCTTCCTGGAGCTACCTACCTTCTTGCATAGAAAATGTTCCTTCCATACACAGAGAACAGTCATAGCAGCAAATTGGTGCTCCCTCTCTCATGAGCTTGGCATAACCTGGGTAACAACTTTCTGAACATCTAGAAGAAGGCACCATCTAAACATAAAGATCATTTATTTACTTAATTTATTATTGGGATTTCTATGCTGCCCTATCTCCGGAAGGACTCAGGGCGGCTCACAAAAATAAAAACATACAGAGAGAGAGAGGGATTCAAACTGGATAGAGAAGGGGGATAGCGGGATAAAAGAGAGGAGAAGGAACAAGAAACAAGAACAAAAGATAGAGAGACACGGGAATTACATAATGAAGAAAGAAACTTGTTTGCATAGAGATAATGGCTAATGTATTAAAAAGGGGGGTTCTGCATGAAGAAATGGTAATAAGAATATATTGTAATTATAAAAGTGTAAAACAATAGGGGTTACTGACAATTTTACTGGTAAAGGTCACATTTTATTTCTTATTTACAAAAGAAAGGTAAATGATGATTAGATAAATTGAATTAATTGAAATGATTTTAGAAAATGCCTAAAATGAGATTTGTCAATAACCAAGATTAGTTATTTTTATTATTATCTTGGAACCATAAATAAATCTTAGGGGGGATATGCAGAACCCGATCGATTAGAGATATATTGTAAGGGAGCTTTTCTTTTCTCCTTTTCTTTTTCTTTTTCTCTATCTTTCGTTTTAAAGGGAAGGATTATGATTATGCTACTATATTAACCACTGAGGTGTCACTTTCAAAGTAGTAAAAGGGGAAAGTCTAGGGTTTTTTTTCTCATTCTTTTTAGTGTTAAAATTTATGCAGATTTAGAATTATGGAGAGAATATGTGATGAAAGGGCAAATCTGACGGACAAAAGAATTCTGTAAATGATAAAAGAGTATTAACAATGTGAAGATAATTAAAGGATAGATATGGATGAACTTTATCTTTAATATGATGGGCAAATATATTGTTATTTGTAAGATTTATAAATGATGTTTTTAAAATATATATATATGTTTGCAATTAATTTGAAATGAACTGGGGGGTTACACAGATTGAGATTAAGATTTGAGATTAGGATTAATTTCTTTGACCCTTTGTTTGTTAAAATGGAATAGAAGTGAAGTTAAATGCTTAAAATGAATATAGACCTACTGTCATATTTGCATGTAAAAGTGACGACCCGGGAACATGCTGTCTACTGAAAAGAGCTGTTTTAAAAAATTGTTAAAAATTGAATAAAATTTATTTAAAAATAAATAAATAAAAACATACAATACAAAAATTTAAAAAGTATTAAATGGACATCCCAATAACCTAATTAAAACTAACAAACAAACCGATAAAACCCCCCCATCAGTTCAGTTCGGCTAGTTGAAAAAGCCATGTTTTCAGGTCACGACAGAAGGATCAAAGATCAGGAGCCATCCGAAGCTCCAAGGGCAACTGATTCCAAAGGCCAGGTGAACCCACAGAGAAGGCTCTCCCCCTGGGGGTCACCAGTCAACACTATCTGGCAGACGGCACCCTGAGGAGGCCCTGTCTGTGGGAGCGCACAGGGCTATGGGCAGTTAGGGCAACCTATGAATTGGAGTGGAGTGGGTTTTATTTCAAGGAACTGGTTTCTGGTAGCCAAGTAGCACAGTGAGCCAACTCAGTCAGGAGTAGTGGCATAGCAGTTAATGATGGGGATTGCCACTGCCTTTCTTTTCTAGGTATTGGAGACACCATTTAATCTAAACCTTTATGGAAAAGGACTTTGTGTTCCAGCAGCAAATAAAAATGATGCTTCTGTTTGTGGTTCAATCTGTTTCCAATCCAGAAACATTCCCTTTGTCTTATTCTCCATTCAAAGGAAAGTGGTTCCATTGTTTCTCCTCAGGGTATATATGGGAATGCTATATCTTCTGTCATTCTCTCCCTTTTTGCTTGAGCAGGAAATCTCCACATTCTGACTTTTGTTATCTCTGCAAAAAATCCCTACGTTTCTCTCCTGGAGGTGAGCATTGTATTATGAATGGTCTTTTTTTTAACTGCCCCCATTTACCCCATCACTTTCTCAACCTGCTCTCTTTAACACCTGGATTTTCGCTTATTGAAAGTAAGATTGTATGATAGGCTATTAATTACAATGCCATATTCCAGTTCAATAATGAAGACAGTAAAGAGCCCAACAGAATTTGTGGCATAGCAGGTTGTGATAACTACTGAAACACATATAAGGGGACATGATAGCTAATGAATTAATGGGACTTTAGGTTCCCTTATTTGGAGGTTATCTCAATTGTCCTCCGTGAGAATTATTTCTGAGCAGAAAAGTCTTCATACTTAGACTTCATAAATAGAAGCAGGGGTGAGATTTTACAGGTTCACACCTATTCTCTAGAACCAGTTGTTAACATTCTAAGCAGTTCGGAGAACCGGTTTTTAGAAGAAATTACTGGCCTAATCCTGTAACGAAAGCAGGAAGGAAACATTCTGGTGTTGCTTACAGAAACTGCCTCTCCGTTAACCCTTATTACATTCTTGGCAGGACTAGACTTCCTGTCTCAGGAAAATTTCTGTAGTTTTTCCCCCCTGCTTTGCTGGTACTTTGCTTGTGTGGAGTGACCATTCAAAGTTACAATGGCATTGAAAAAGGTGACTTATGACCATTTTTCACACTTACGACAGTTGTAGAATCCCCACAGTCATGAGACGCCAGGTGAGGAGATGCGTGCCTCGATGTGAGTGATATTGAGTTGGCCATACCCAGCCAATAACATGACCACCAAGCCATGCCCACTACCTAAACCACACGCACAGAACCGGGTGTTAAAAATTTGAATCCCACCCCTGAATAGAAGACTTGAAACCAAGCAGCATCAGCTACTGTACCTTGTTAAATGATGTTGGCCATTGGATGGCACTCTGATTAATGGAGACCTTGACTTCTGAGGAGACTTCTCTTTCTACACTCCCAATTTCCAACCCAGCACTAGACTTGTTTGGATAAGCTGCCCAGTGGATAATATGAAAGTCAGCAACAGGAACTCCATTTTCATCCAAAGGAACTCTGTCCCTGGAAATATTCTGAAGCTGGAAGTTTCTCATGAACTGATAAAGCTGCAATGACAAAGACAATCACACATGCAGATTAAACACTGAGTCCTTATTCAATGATTCTATTATTATAATTCTGGACTGGGAGTGCTCCGAATAATTCAACTTCTTTGGCTCAGCACTTTGGTTTGCAAGAGAATGATTCAAGATTTTAAGCTTCCGTCCCTACTTTTCTATGGAATACCAGATCTTTTTCAGATATGCTGTATTTTCTACTTTCTTGAAGGGATCATTATATTGTCCAATAAAGCTATAGCTTAGCATCATGATGTTAACAGCGACAATAAAAAAACAAAATTACTAATGGCTAGTCTAGTGAAGAGAAGGACCAGGGGAGCATTGATAGCAGTGTTCCAATATTTGAGGGGCTGCCACAGAGAGGAAGGGGTCAAGCTATTTTCTAAAGCACCCAAAGGCCAGATAAGGAATAATGGTGGAAACTGAATAAGGAGAGATTTAACCTGGAAATAAGGAGAAACTTTCTGACAGTGAGAACAGTCAACCAATGGAACAGCTTGCCCTTGGAAGTTGTGGGAGCACCATCACTTGAGACTTTCAAAAAGAGATTGGACTGCCATTTGTCAGAAATGGTGTAGGGTCTCCCGCTTGGGCAAGGGGAGTTGGACTAGATGACCTACAAGGTCCCTTCCAACTCTGATTATCTGTATCTGTATCTAATGCTGAAATTTCAAGAGTTAATCGAATGTCATCAGATTCAAATTTTTCTGTGATACCCTATGAGACTTTCTTGAATTCTTATGGTTTATTTTTTTAGAACAATCTTGATAATGTGTGTTTGTATGTGTGTGTAACTCATACTCTATTTCCTATTCTCTGAAATGGTTCCTTTCTGGAGATCAAATCTACTGTAAATGTCTTACATGTTGCATCCCATTTCAGTCCCCCCCCCCAGCCTTCGGATGACACAGCTCTGAACACAGCAAGCCTAGCAAGAAATAGAGAAGGACACAAGAGATTACCTTTAGGCCATTGTACAAATTGCAGAGGCTTTGAGGGAGTGGAGGGACGAAGCAAACCGAAAGAGGTTAAATACAGAATGAACTTGGTTGGGAAGAACAGATCAAAGGTGGTATTCAGCAGGGTCTGACCAGTTCTGGGGAACCAGTAGCGGAAATTTGCAGTAGTTCGGAGAACCAGCAAATACCACCTCTGACTGGCCACACCCCATCTATTCTCTGCCTCTTTTGTTGCCCTGCACAGGACAACGAAGCTGGAAAGCAGGTTAGTGGGGTGGGGAGGGAATGGAGATTTTGCAGTATCTACCCCCTGCCACGCCCACCAAGCTACACCACACCCACCAAGCTATGCCCACAGAACCGGTAGTAAAAAATTTTGAATACCACCACTGGAACAGACCCTGGAACCTGGGAATATAGAGATTAGTTCTATAGGGATTCTTGTCATCCCTCCTTGTATCAGCAAAACTAATGATGCCCTGAATTTTATTGTATGGATCATTGACTCCATTTTGATTTTGTGCAGGGGTGGGATTCTACCAGTTCAGCCCAGTTCAGCAGAACCAGTGCTCTGAAGTTCATCTGGGAGAGAACCGGTTCGCTCTGACGATCAGCTGCTCAGCCCACCAGGCTCCATACTGACCTTGGTTTCCTGCTTTTCAACCTCAGCTGTATCACGCGGCACAGCAAATTGCCACGTGTCAGCTGTTGAAGACACAGGGAGAGTGCAGGAGTGCAGGAGGAGGTCAGTAGGAAAGCCTCTGTGCATGTGTGAAGCAGGCGTTTGCCGCACACGCGTGCAAGGTGTGAGTGCAAAGCAGACCCACCAAACCATGCCCACCGAACTGGCAGAAAACCAAGTCGAATCCCACCACTGATTTTGTGGCATGTGTTTGGCCTTATCTTCTTCAGTGAATCTGTCAGTGCACCCATCCCTTTTCAAACATGTCTTGGGGAAGGAAACATGCGTAGGCAGATCTGTGTGCTGCAGGAAGGAAAAGTGGCAATGAAGAAGAATCTAAACTTTAACAACATATCAGAACATGACTTGTGTATCAGATTAAGGTTTTCTTTCTGCTTGTTTAGTGGGAAATTCCCCTCACACACCACTCCAGTGATTGGATTCAATTTTTTTTACTACCAGTTCTGTGGGCGTGGCTTGGTGGGTGTGGCAGGGGAAGGATACTGTAAAATCTCCAGTCAGAGGTGGTATTTGCCGGTTCTCTGAACTACTCAAAATTTCCGCTACCGGTTCTCCAGTACTGGTCAGAATCTGCTGAATACCACCTCTGCACCACTCCCAAAGCCAGACACAACTGCTCTTCTGGCCCACTTTCCCTGGTATCCACTCATTCCACAGATAATGTTCAGATTATCTGTCATGTAGGATTTGCTTGTTAACATGGCCTATCAGTATATAAGTCTAAGTACTAAGTGCTAAGTGCTATTGCTATCCCAAATCAGCACAGGTAGTTTAAATTTGGAAGATTTATCCCCATCATCTCTTCCTCAACACTCTCAAATACTACCAAGTGGACAACTGGTATTTGGAATCTCACACCCCTCTATTTCCAATTTAATACTGGGAATTGAAAGGGGGGCACCAGTGGAACCTTGATGAAGAAGTCTTACTTGCC
>SOZL01001513.1:19631-113301 GCA_009733165.1 Naja naja
TTGCTTTTTGGGGTATTTGATCAAGAAGCAAGGAAAAACATTACACATCTTGAAGGCATCCACAAACATTTCAAAGACTGGGCGCTATCACTGAATTTTGTACGATGATGCAAACATTAAAATATTTAATTGAGGTGTTACTTTCTTGCTTGGTTTTGGGAAAGAGGACAAGTTTTGAGAGCTGATAATCACATTCATCTTCAACCTTTAAAAAGGCTTTAGTTATCTTAACTAATGTGTCATATGAATATCCGTGGGCAGAAATATTATATTATTCCCTGAAAATGAAGCAATTGATTTCTGATGAGGTTTTCATGCTCCTACAGCAGCAGAAAGAGATGTGCTCTAACCAATTTTTTTTCAGATGCAGCCCATTGTGAAAGGTGTCCAGATGACCAGTATTCCAATAAGAAGAGGGATCAGTGTGTCTCCAAAAGTATAAGCTTCTTATCCTATGAAGAATCATTGGGACTCATCCTGGCTTTCTTTGCGATTGCTTTATCCCTAGCCACTGCCTTTATTCTGGGAATCTTCATTAAATACGGACACACTCCCATAGTCAAAGCCAATAACCGTGAACTCACCTACATCCTCCTGGTTTCACTCCTGTTTTCTTTCTTGACCTCCTTCCTATTCATCGGTCGCCCCATGAAAATGACCTGTCTCCTTCGACAAACCATTTTCAGTATTGTTTTCTCTGTCGCCGTGTCTTCTTTGCTGGCCAAGACTGTGATGGTGGTGGTGGCCTTCCTGGCTACAAAGCCAGGAAGCAGGATGAGGAAATGGCTGGGGAAGAGTCTGGCCCTCTCGATTGTTTTATCCTGCTCTGGTATTCAAGTAGGCATCTGTATGATATGGCTGGGAATCTTCCCCCCGTTCCCAGATTCTGACTTTCATTCCCAGCCAGAACACATCCTGCTGCAGTGCAATGAAGGTTCAGTGGCCATGTTCTACACTGCCCTTGGCTATATGGGTTTTCTGGCTGCCATCTGTTTCTTGGTGGCATTTCTGGCTCGAAATCTGCCAGGGACCTTCAATGAAGCCAGACTGATCACCTTCAGCATGTTGGTTTTTTGTAGTGTTTGGATCTCCTTTGTCCCCACCTACCTGAGCACTAAAGGGAAATACATGGTAGCCGTGCAGATCTTCTCCATCCTGGCCTCCAGCCTGGGATTACTGGGCTGCATTTTTATCCCCAAATGCTACATTATTACCTTGAGACCTGACATGAACACTAAGGAACATCTGATGATGAAAACTCATTAAGGCTCCTTGTGTTGGTGTTTATTTTTTTGTTCAGTTTACATGCAGTATAAAATCACATATCTTGAAGTAATGTTTTATGTGTTGTCGCTTATCTTTCTTCATTCCAAGTGAATTTTGAATTATAATAATTGAGTAGTAAAGTTGCTAAAACAACTCAAACTATTTGAATTAATCATATCTTTCAATTGTCACAATCTGAATTCATGTTAAGTCATAACTATGATCAATGACATTAATAAAATTTCTGAAACCAGGCCAGATAAATTGTTACCAGAGATGTTCTGATATGATTTTAGACTAAATTAAAGACTATGGATAATGATGGGGTTTTTTGTTGCTATATAGGTTGGTGTTATGTTTTATTTTCCGGGATGATGTTCTGACTATTAAAAAAACAGTTAATTTCATATATATATTTGATCAGTCTCTTCTGGCTGGATAATGTAAGATCACTCATAGATAGATAAATGAGTTAGATAGATGAGAGAGGCTGAGAAAGAGAAAAACCAGAGAGACAGCTATCATTCTATATATTAAAAATAGATAAAATATCAACATGAACATTGGAGCAACATTAACCTTTTTCTATGAACAAATTAATGAGACTAATTGTTATTTTTAACATTCTTCAATCAAAAGAAAAATGTGTACAACTCTGAATGGTTTGAGGGGGAAATCATGTAGACACCTGATGTGACAATGAAGTGCTTAAGAGTATTAAAATTGGTTCATTTTTTTACCCATGTCCATGTCCATTTCCATATACACATAGTGTGTCCGTGTCTGTGTGTGTCTGTGTGTCCTGCCAACTTACCAATTCAAAAGCATGTAAACGCAAGTAGATAAATAGGTGCCAGTTCAGTGGGATAGGAACAATGTTCCATGCATCTACGGTGTATAGTCATGCCAGCCACTTGACCCTGGAAGCATTTTCAGATAGAGCTGGCTCTTCATTTGTGAATCAAACATGAGCACCGCCCCTTGGGTTTGTTATGACTGACAGGGGAAATTTTTTACCTATATCTACCTAAAACTTTACCTATAAATATATAAATTTGTTTTTGTGCATGTGTCTTTTCTTTGTCTTTTTGTCAGTCAGTCTTTCAGTGTACTGCAGATTAGGAAAGCTATGTCATATAAGTCAGTACTATTATCTAACCTTGTCTTGGTAATGAGGTCTCTGAATGCCATTACTTCTGCCTGATACACTATCTCTCTTTCATTCAAAAGCATTGGAAAAGGCTCTCCCAAATGCAATTGCAATGTATTTTTATTCACATACTGACCAGTTTCACTCATTAGGCTAAGTCAGGATTCTAGATTGTCCGAATTTTAATTTCTGTCATTGTAGTGTCGAACCTACCCTAGCCTCTTCTAGGTTGTCTCCAAAGGTTATAAACATTTCCTCCCTCCAATCCTTTACCAAATCAAAGTGTCCAGGGCCCAGCACTCAACAGGAATGAACTCAACAAGAATGAAATGGAATAGGGCTTCCTGCCTAAGCTGAGGGTTGGGCTAGAAGACCTCCAAGGTCCCTTCAAACTCTGCTATTCTATTCTATTCTATTCTATTCTATTCTATTCTATTCTGTTCTGTTCTGTTCTGTTCTATTCTAATTTACATGCCCACAGAGCCCTCTCTGTGGACACATGAGCCATTGCCCTAGCTCAGCTCTACATGCGCCGCACCTCCCACTGGCCAGCTGGTCTTTGGGTGCTGCGTGCAATGCAGTAAGGCGCATGCATGGGGATACGTGGATGTGCATTGACACCGCACATTGCATTTGGGGAATGCATGCACGCTTTTGGGCACTTGGTGCCAAAAGGTTACCATCACTGTCATATAGCATTGGTCATGGTCTCAGCTCATGTTGTTTAGCCCTTCACCTTTAGCCATTGTTAGTATTGTACTGATATAGCATCATCTCTTGGTTTCCTATTAGATTACCTATGTAAGAAACAAGAAATATCACCACAGCATGAAGAAGTCAGTAACAAGCTGTTTTTCAGATTAATGCACCAGGGAATTTTGACTAGATCTTCTTTGTAACCATGAAGACTGATAGTCTTCCAAATTTTGAAAGATAGAAGACAATTAACAGGGGCCTCCAATACATTGCTCAATATATCATGATCTGGAATTAACCGTTCTGGAGTATTTAACCTTCATTGAGAAAGATGGCCTCATCCACATCAGACAGAATAAGAAGGAAGTATAATGGCCCATTGCCTAGTTCAAGAACATTGAACTGTTTCCCGACATTTTAAGCTTTAGAATCTTAAGGATAAGTTTGCAGACTAAAAAACAATCAAACTTCCCAGAATTGTTCCTTTCTTGATTCTCAAATTAGGATTATTCTCCTGCTGATGAATCAAACGAAACCCTTTTCTCCAACTGCCCACTTTTGCAATGTTCGTTCCAATTCCCCTTCTCATTTTTAAAATCATGATTATTTATTCTCCTTTGGGATTCCACACCACAATTAGTTGCCAATCAATGTGACAACCAATGGGGTAGACGGCACCTGATAATCTGATTTGTAACAGCCTCCTTCAGTGATGAGGGCAGAGGTTGGGGTAAAGCTGGGAAAATACTGTAGCAGTCTAAAAGTTGGAAGATAAAATTTCCAAATCTGGGGGCAAACTGGACCTTCCTCAATGTAATTAGGAACTTGATGATTTTGTAAAATCTGAGTTCGCAAAGTTTCTTTTAAGTCCTTTCAGAATTGTCAGCCTCAACACTGGGCAACACCGGGCATTGCCAACACTGTCCCACAATGAATCTTGCCTGGATGGGTTTTGTCTGCTTACTTGTCTTTTGAAAAAGCACCTTTGGGAGAAAATCCAGAATAGGAAGTGTTAAGCCCTCTGAATTGCATAAGAGGAAGATATCATTAAGAATGTGGTGAGGGAAATGAGGGCAGCTAAAAAGTCATTTACATATGATGATACAATGACCAGTTATAGGACATAAAGATAGGGACTCTAGACAAAGGTAGATTTTGGAGGTTTCCTGAGAAATCTAAGATGGAGAAAAATATATACAAGTTATAGCATTCTTATATATGCCCTAAGGAGAAATACCTTTTGCAATGGAACTTCTTTCCTTTTGAAAGAAGAATAAGGGAACAAGTCTGTTTTGGGATCTAAAATGGAGATTGATAGAGGAAAGAGCATGACCCTGCATTTGCCCTTTGCAAGTAGAGTAATTAAAGTTCATGCCACTACTTCTTGACTGATTTTGCTCAATGTGCTCCTGACCTTCTGAAAGCCAACTCATTTCAGTAAACCTTTATAATTCATACTAATCTTTCAGTTTATGTTTAAGAGCAAAGGTTCCCCTTGCACATACTTGCTAGTCATTTCTGGATCTAGGGGGCAGTGCTCATCTCCATTTCAAAGCTGAAGAGCCAGCACTGTCTGAAGACGTCTCTGTGGATATGTGGCGAAATGACTAAACACTGAGGGCACATGGAACGCTGTTACCTTCCCAAGAATAGTCCCTATTTTTCTACTTGCATTTTACGTGCTATCAAACTGCTAGGTTAGCAGAAGCTGGGACACGTAATGGGAGCTCATTCCATTACGTGGTGCTAGGGATTCAAACCGCCAAACTGCCAACCTTTCTGATTGAAAAGCTCAGTGTCTTAACCACTGAGCCACCGTGTCCCTAGATATATTGCCTCTAATTCATATATTGCCCTGATTAATCTTTTGGTTTATGTTTAGATGGTGCCTTATTCAAGATGTACAGAAAGTTGCTCCCCGGGTTATGTCAAGCTTGTGAGAGAAGGAGCCCCAGTTTGCTACTACGACTGTTCTCTGTGTATGGAAAGAACATAAGGCAAACAAATGGAATGCACCTATTTAAGCTGGGGCCAGTCATGGCTTAAAGACATTTGAGTGCCTGCTGGTGATTCGTGTGTTTGAATGGATCGGAGAGGAAGAGACATGGAATACGGAGCAGTGGCAGTCAGAGACATGGGGCGACAGGAAGGAAGGAGGCACCTCTCGGGATACTGGACTCTCCTAGCTATAACCCTAATGATAACGATAACACCATTGATAAAAATAACAATAATGCCAATGATAACGCCAACAATAATAATGATGATAAAGATAATGATAAAGATAATGATAATGCCAAAGCCAATGATAACGATAAAGATATCGCTAACGCTAATGATAAAGATAACAATAAATATAATGATGATAACGATAACACCAACACCAACCCTAACGCTTATGATGAGGACCACAACCACAACACTAACCTTAAACGTTATGGGATGGCCTTTTGTGGTGACCTTCCCAGCAGCCCAGTGAATGTGGGAGCTGGATTCACTTAACAACCATGTCCCAGAGGTGACTTCTTGGATGAGCAATGAAATGTCTTCCAGGAAAAGCAAGAAAGTCCAGTTGCCTCTTGAAAAGTGCCTTTGGGACGGCAGAGAACCTCCATAGACCACGTTGAACCATGTTCCTAACATGAAAACAGCAGTGATTCACTTAAACGACCATGGCAAGAAAAAAAAAATCACAAATTCTTATTCGTATTAATATCCGAAGAACGTGAAGAATAAATAAAACAATACATAAATAAATGTGGGGTTTTTTTCCTTCTTTCTAACTGTACAAAACTTTTTTTAAAATATGAAAGAAGGGGCACAGGATTATCGTGGGGCAGATTATGTCAGAGCTCTTTGGAAAAAAAAAACCAATG
This sequence comes from Naja naja, assembly GCA_009733165.1. NCBI lineage: Eukaryota > Metazoa > Chordata > Lepidosauria > Squamata > Elapidae > Naja > Naja naja. Next base: position 25,620 of record SOZL01001513.1, read on the forward strand.
TCCACCACTCGTTCAATGAAACATTGAAAAAAAAATTTTTTAAGAAAAAAAGAAAAAAATCTGCAGTCATGGAGCCATGTTTGATTGTGGGCGGAAATGTGTTCATTTGCCAGGTAGTAGTACCGCTTCCACTTCTGTCGTCCATCGTCCCTTTTCCTCATTTTTTGTTTCTCATCGCTTTCCCTCATTGGTCATTTCTCATCCAGACATCATTTCACTGAAAACAAAAAGTTGATTGTAGAAATGAATAAATTAAAGGAAGCAGAAAGGAAAGAACCACAGCACAGGCAGTCCTAGACTTACAAAACTTCATTCAGTAATTGAAGTGGCAATGTCACTGAAGCAAGTGACTTATGACCATTTTCCATACTTACAACCGTTGCAGCATCCCCCTGGTCACGTGAGTTACGGTTGGATGCTTGACAACTGACTCCCATTGATGACGGTTGCTGTGTCCGGGAGTCATGGGATCCCCTTTTGGGACCTTCTGATGAGCAAAGTCAAGGGGGAAACAGATTCACTTAGCAACCATGTTATTAATTTAACAACTGCAGTGAAATGTGGCAAGGAAAGTCATAAAACGGGGCAAAACTCACTTAGCACATTTTCCACGTAGCAACATAAATTCCGGGCTCACTTGTGGTTGCACATCGAGGACTAGCTGAACAGAACTGCATGAAGAGAATGGAGGCAAAATCTATGAGCAGCCAGAGCCTCAGTTAGGTTGAATCGGATCCGGGATTCCTGCTGGACAGGTGAGAATTCCAGGAAGACCTTGGACAGCTGCTTGGATGGGCTAAAAAGGCCTTGTTGGGCCAGCTAGGAAGCTGAAGTACAATCTCCCTGCATTTACTGCCTAAGAGAGTCTCCCCCTGCTCTCTGCACATGCTCCTTGCCTGCCTGCCTGCCTCCCAGAAGACGAGGGGGCAAGAGGTCTTTGGAGGCTGGCATGTCCTGCAAAGAAAGGGACATAGGAACCTTCTGCGCTGCATGCAAAGGTCTGGGCAGCCTTGGTGCTTTGGTCTAAGGTGGGAACATCTCAGACCACAGCAGGATGGCCGGGCAATGCTGGGAGCCCTGCTCTGAGAGCTCCTTCCAGCAGTTTCGGCCCTGATTTCCTACAGGGGTGTCCTCAGGCAGCTCAAGGTCTCAGGGCATCTCCTGCTTTCTAACTTTCATCCCTCAAAGCAAAGAGGGGAACTGTGAGCCTTTGTAAGGGGACTTTTCTGCACTCTCCCCACAGCAGAGGCCAGGGCTGCAATGCAAGGCCCCAGGCGGAATATGTGCCATCAAGTCCTTGTTGGCTCTTAGTGATTACTTCTCAAAGTCCCCCTTTCCCTCCCTTCGGGATACTGCTGATGCTTAGAGCTCAAACCATGAAGAGACCATACAAACCCACTTCACGGTCTGCTTCTGTTGCTCCTCTCTGGGAGGAGGTTTCCAAGTATCTATAGCAGAACTTTCAGATTGTGTAACAGCTTTGTTCCCTATTGATCACATTTTACACATATATGGCTTTATACGGAATAGGGCTTTCACCTGGATTTGTGGTATTTTATGGCCACTCTTTTTCTCGCTATCAAGATACTTTAACTGTAGCACATTCACATTTGAAGTAAAAGGAAATCTCAGTATAAAAATAAACTTCATGGTTCAATTCATGTTTTGTGTGGATGGAATCCCCGAGGTCAGTTAAATCCCCAGCAAAAATGACTTCTAAAAAGAATCCCAATTTTCAAGTGCAAATGATTTCTAATAGCAGAATAAAAGCTGAGTTTGAAATGCTCTGAATTGTAACAGCGCAAATTCATGTAGCCCTGAAGAACTCTGTGTGGTTAATTTGTGTTAATAAAGCCATCAGAGTAAAAAGGCAAGTGAACTTCCTGAGTATATAAAATTTTCCTTTGCCAGAGTCCCTGCTGATAAAAGAGCAGGATCTGATCCAGGAGAGTCCCGAAGAAACCTAGTGAGCCACCAGCTGGATCTGGCCATGCAGACCTGTGAGGTTCCCCAGAATTCAATGTGAGGGAACTTTAGTTAGAAGGGGTTTGTGTTCCTTTTGGGGTCCCCAGGCATCATATCTCCTCTTTGGCATACACATTAGATCCTGAGTGATGTATAGATCAGGACTTGAGGTGAATTCCCCACGAAAGCTATAAAAGATGCTTCTGCTGTCCTGAACACTCGGTCCTCACAGCTATTTGTACAACTAGGCTGTTCATGCCAGAGCCGTGAGGAACATGTGGCTATTGGCTCACTTGGTCTCTTTCTCCCTAAATCCTGGAATCCTGTGGTAGAGAATCCACCGAGGGCCAATCTTTCTGGGTCAAAAGGACTTATCGACAATGTTGGGGCATCTTCCTTGGAAGGCAGAAGATACCTGGAGGGCTCCTGGAATTCTCTTTTGGGTGCAATAAAAGGGGGAAACTGTATGAGGCACAAACTTATCCATGATGCGATTTAACTGCAAAAATGGTTCATATATTTTCTGGATACAATCAGCCCTGGTCCAAGCGGGAGGTGTTGGAGGAGCCTTCGTCGCTGTACCGAAGGCGGAGCTGGGAGACAGAAGAAAAAGGTGTGGACGTCGAAAACGCAGGGGAGGGCGGGGCCTCCGGACCCCTATTTAAGCTGGGGCCGGAAGTGGTTGAAATACATTTGAGGGTCTGCTGGCAATTCGGGCATTTGAGCTGATCGCAGAAGAAGAGACATGGAGAACGGGCGGTGGCAGGCGTAGATGGGAGTCAACAGGAGGGAAGGAGGCACCTCTGGGGATACTGGGGTCTCCTAACGATAACCCTAACGATAACGCCAATGCCAATGATAACCCTAACGATAACGCCAATGCCAACAATAACCCTAACGATAACGCCAACGATAGCACCAAAGATAACAATAACGATAAAGATAATGATAACGATAATGATAATGATCACGCCAACGATAACCCTAACCCTAAGAACAACGAGGACCACAACCACAATGCTAACCCTAAACGTTATGGGGTGGCCTTTTGCGGTGACCTTCCCAGGAGCCTAGTAATTTTGGGAGCCGGACAACCATTTCCTGGAGGTTATTTCTTCAGCGAGCAATGAAACGTCTTCCAGGACAAACAAGAAAGTCCAGTTGCCTCTTGAAAAAGCCCCTTTGGGACATCGGAAACATCACAAATTCATATTCGTATTAATATCCAAAGAACGCGAAGAATAAATCAACCAATAAATAAATGTGGGGTGTTTTTTTGCTTCTTTATAACTATAGGAAACTTGTTTAAAATATCAAAGAAGGGGCTCAGTATTATCATAGGGCAGATTATGTCAGAGCTCTTTGGGAAAAAAAACAAATGTTCAGCACTCGTTCAGTGAAACATTGAAAAACTTTAAAAAGATCCCGATGGAGAAAAATCTGCAGTCATGGAGCCATGTTCGGTTCATGACTGCAGGTTTTTCTCCATCGGGATCTTTTAAATCGGGGAATGTGTTCATTTACCAGGGCTGATGAGGCAATGGGGAGTCTGGACCGCTTCCGCTTCTGTCATCACGTTTCCCGTTTCTCGTTTCTTGTTTCTGGAATTGAAAGTGCATTTCATTCAAATCTTGCAAATAACTAAGCAACTGGAGGTTTTTTGCATGTAAATCTCTAATTGGAGAACCAGATTGATGACTTGACTATGAACGCGTTTCACTGGAGAATATGAATTAGGATAGACCCAGAGGGGTGGGGGAAAACCAGAGTCAAGGGGGACAGTGACTTTCGTGTGTCTGCATTCCTTCTCCTCCAGGGTGACAGCAGTGGCAGCAATAGGTGGGTGCTTCCCTCCCGGGAGGGCCCCTCTAAAGTAGCAAGCGACCTTCCATTCCTTCGAGATTCCATCGACTTCGATTGCGAGTGTCCCGTCAAGGGGACTGGTTCACAAGATGGGGCTGATCGCAGGTAATGGGGATTCACGTCTTCATGTGTCCCGTTGACGGGCTGGCCGTTGACCAGGCAGGGATGCCCCGAGGGTGAGGAACTTGGAGCCAAAGGTGAAGGAAAAGGCTGCGCGGTGCAGAGAACAAAATGGCAGCGCGCAGATGCCGTTGTGTTCTGGGGCTTCCCTTTCGCGCTTCCTGATCTCGGGACAAGTAGAAACGGAGCTGCGGGCACTTTCAGGGTCGAGGACTTTCTGCCCCTTTACGACCGTTGGACTCCACTCTCCAAATTCTCAGGGCGAGCAGCGGATTAGGGCTGAAGCCAAGTGGGGGGGAGGGGATTAAAAAAAAACCATCAAGAAACACTCCGTCAGAAGGTTCAAATGCCCCCGATTCCACTTGTAACCGCTGCATTCCTTGCAGTATTAACGCGGGCGTCCATTTGCAGTCTCTCAGCTGATAAAAGAGCAGCAACTCTTGGCCTTTGTGGCACAGCGGCCAAGTGCTCCTCAGCCTCTAAGGGCGGGGCTAGGGGGGTTGGGGGAGCTGTCGGGGTGGAAAGGAGCCATTTTATTGTCCGTCGTCTAGTTTTGTGGTTTCTCATCCCTTTCCTCGTTTGTCGTCCCTTTTCCTCGTCTGTCCGCTCTTTTCTTCCTCGCCGGCCCCGGTCTTTGGCTTGCCTGCCTCGCCGCTGCTGCTGGTGCCTGGGAGCGTCTGGCCAGGCTGCTCGGTGGCATAGGAGCCGTGCGAAACGAAGGGAGTCCCATTTGGGAGGAAACGTCATGGAAATTTGGCAAAAAATGGAGAGGAAGAGAGCCTGCGTGCGTCTGTCAACTGGGAGGCGATATAAATTGGAGAAATACATGAAATAAAGACGTGAAGCAACCGGTTGGTGTAGAAGAGGAACAAAGCTGTAGCAGTCGCTTTTACTGTGCTTTAGTGGGAGGGGTCCCTTTTTTGACGCGGGAGGCCCGGGTTCCATTCCCGACCACTGCCAGTCTCTTTCTTTGACCTCTGGTCCATTTTATTTCAAAAATATCTTCAGCCAGAGATTAAATACTGTAGCTGCATTTTTTTTCCCTAGAAAAGATGTGTTGGGCTTGGATATCCGTAGCTGCCCTGCAACTAAATCCTCAGACATCGTTTCACTGAAAACAAAAAGTTGATTGTACAAATGAATAAATTAAAGGAAGCAGAAAGGAAAGAAGCACAGCACAGGTAGTCCTGGACTTACAACACTTCAGTGATCGAAGTGGCAACGTCACTGAAGCAAGTGACTTATGACCATTTTCCACACTTACAACCATTGCAGCATCCCCCTGGTCACGTGAGTTACGGTTGGATGCTTGACAACTGACTCCCATTGATGACGGTTGCTGTGTCCGGGAGTCATGGGATTCCCTTTTGGGACCTTCTGATGAGCAAATTCAAGGGGGAAACAGATTCACTTAACAACCATGTTATTAATTTAACAACTGCAGTGAAATGTGGCAAGGAAAGTCATAAAACAGGGCAAAACTCACTTAGCACATTTTCCACGTAGCAACATAAATTCTGGGCTCAATTGTGGTTGCACATCGAGGACTAGCTGAACAGAACTGCATGAAGAGAATGGAGGCAAAATCTATGAGCAGCCAGAGCCTCAGTTACATTGAATCGGATCCGGGATTCCTGCTGGACAGGTGAGAATTCCAGGAAGACCTTGGACAGCTGCTTGGATGGGCTAAAAAGGCCTTGTTGGGCCAGCTAGGAAGCTGAAGTACAATCTCCCTGCATTTACTGCCTAAGAGAGTCTCCCCCTGCTCTCTGCACATGCTCCTTGCCTGCCTGCCTGCCTCCCAGAAGACGAGGGGGCAAGAGGTCTTTGGAGGCTGGCATGTCCTGCAAAGAAAGGGACATAGGAAGCTTCTGCGCTGCATGCAAAGGTCTGGGCAGCCTTGGTGCTTTGGTCTAAGGTGGGAACATCTCAGACCACAGCAGGATGGCCGGGCAATGCTGGGAGCCCTGCTCTGAGAGCTCCTTCCAGCAGTTTCGGCCCTGATTTCCTACAGGGGTGTCCTCAGGCAGCTCAAGGTCTCAGGGCATCTCCTGCTTTCTAACTTTCATCCCTCAAAGCAAAGAGGGGAACTGTGAGCCTTTGTAAGGGGACTTTTCTGCACTCTCCCCACAGCAGAGGCCAGGGCTGCAATGCAAGGCCCCAGGCGGAATATGTGCCATCAAGTCCTTGTTGGCTCTTAGTGATTACTTCTCAAAGTCCCCCTTTCCCTCCCTTCGGGATACTGCTGATGCTTAGAGCTCAAACCATGAAGAGACCCACACACCCACTTCATGGTCTGTTTCTGTTGCTCCCCTCTGGGAGGAGGTTTCCAAGTATCTATAGCAGAACTTTCAGATTCTGTAACAGCTTTGTTCCCTATGCCATCCGCCTGGTAAACTTTCCAAGATTCGTGCTCCCTTCTGGGAGGAGGTTTCCATGTATTTCTAGCAGGTTTTGTAACAACTTTGTTCCCTATCCTATGCCATCCGTCTGCTAAACTCGCAGGATTCATTTTTCTCACCATAAATATGCATAACTAGACTGTTGTTTCTTGTAATCTTGTTTCTCTGAGTCATATAATTTTTGTTGGTATATACAGGGGTGGGATTCTACTGGTTCTGTCTGGTTCTATAGAGCCGGAAGTTAGGGCTCCCGGTAGTTCGGAGAACTGGTAAAATGGCCCCTGGCTGGCCCTGCCCCTCTCAGCCCGCTTCTCCACTCCCTGCCCAGTCAATCCCTATTGCACATGTGCAACATTGTGCACATGTGCGACATGCCAGCAGCCTGCTTTTGCCGCCAGGCCAGCCATTGCTGCCTGCCTTCCGCTATAGCCCTACCATTACTGATCTTCCTGGGTGAGTGAAGCTCTGAAGCCCTGGTCTCCTTTCCCCCAAACTTGCCTTTTGCTGCTGCAGCCGGTCACCTTTCCCTTACCACTTGCCTTCTGCCAAGGAACACGTGGAGAGGCTTGTATAGATTGAATCCTGCTTTTTTCTGTTTGCCCGGCAGCTGTTTCTAATGGGAGGGGGGCTCCCATTAGAAACCCTGCCCAGCCCCTCCCAGAAGTCCCCACGAGGCTCATCTGGCTACCAGGTAAGTATAGGGTAGCCTCCTGGGAGCAAAAACGGGGAGTTGGGGGGGGTCCAGCACCGCCCCCCAACTCCATTTTTGCTCCCAAGAATCTCCAGGGAGGCTTGCTAGGCTGAAAACAGGGTGTGGGGTTTTTCAGCGCCACCCCCACCCTGTGTTTGCTCCCAAGAGGCTCCAGGGAGGCTTGCTAGGCCCCATTTTGGGCCTAGGAGGCCTTCCTGCAGCCTCCTGAGAGCATCCAGCCATCCAGTATGCCTGGATTCAGTGTTTAGCAAAAAGAACATTTGGAGCTAATACAGTATTGATTCCTGCCTTGGGAATGTTCTGGGTAATCAAAACTGTGCAGTCTGCTAAAACTGTTGGAGCCAATCTTCTTTCTTTCTTCCATATCCTCCTCTTCAAAACTAGTAAGTTGCTCTGCTTTTTAATGCCAGGCTTAGTGTGTGTGGTAAGTTCAGAGTGGATTTTGTAGAGAACAGCTTACCTTTAGGTCTCATTCATTTGCTCAATTTCAGAGCATACATTACACAATTTCCAAAGCATAATTCAGACTATTTAGCAGTTTGCCTAGCTGCTACTTCATTACTTCTTTTGCTGTCACAACCTTTATGGAGTGTCCAATGGCCTTTTAAGTTTGACAAGCAAAAACCTAGTAAATATTTTTCAGAAATATTTTCCCTCTTCCACTTTATGGTTCATTTAACATAGAAATTTATGTGCTCAGGCAGTTTGCAAACTTGTGTTTTTTTTATTGGAAGGCAACTCTTTAATTTGAAGATGGTGGTAAATTCTTGGTAATAAAATGGCAAGAAAAGTTCCCTTCTACTTGCTATTTAGAAAGGTTTCATAGAAAGTAGCTTTGGAATTGAAGCCATATGTGTTAAAATAAAATTCTTTCTCTATAAATACAAGTATGCAAAAGTTTCAAGATTCATCCAAGATGTTTAATGGCTTTAAATACCTGGGTGTTGTACTAAGGTTTAAGTCAGAGGTCTTCAAACTTGGCAACTTTAAGACTTGTGGACTTCAACTCCCAGAATTCTCCAATCAGCATAGCTGACTGGAGAATTCTGGGAGTTGAAGTCCACAAGTCTTAAAGTTGCCAAGGTTGGGGACCTAGTTTAAGTAGAAAGAGGTTCCAGCTAAAAATATACCATGAATACCATAGAGATGCTTCCTTCCTTCCTTCCTTCCTTCCTTCCTTCCTTCCTTCCTTCCTGGGATGGGAGAAAAAAGAAAGGGAGGGGAGGGTGGAAGAGGGAAGGGAAAGGAATGTGAATGAGATATGGATGGATGGATGGATGGATGGACGGATGGATGGATCGAGGGAGGGAGGGAGGGAGGGAGGGAAAGAAAAAGGAGAGGAAGGAAGGACCACAAACTCTGACACTACATGCAGCTTCAGAGGTTGTTTTGAAACAGCACAGAAATCCAGGTCTGGAAGGGACCTCAGAGGTCATCTAGTCTAACCCCGCACCAAGAGCATTGTTAAAGTGAATTTTTATCTTTTGACCCACGCAGTCATGTGACCACCAAGCCACACTAAGCCAGTCACGTGACCAGCAAGCCATGCCCAGGCAGTCACGTGACCAGTAAGCCACAGCCACAAATTAGGCCATGCCCACAGAACCAGTTCTTAAGAAATTTGAATCCCACCCCTGGGTATATACATAATTTTGTATTTCTTTGTTTGTTTATTTACTTATTTATCATCATGTTTATGTAGTGTTAAATTGGAACTGGTGATTTTTTTAAGAGCTTTATGAAACAAAAATTCATTTTTAATGTATTCCAACTAGTATACATTAAAAGTCACAATAAAGTTATTCTATTCCATTTTATTCTGTTCTGTACTACTCTGTATTCTATACTAACTCAATATCTGTGTTCACTGCAAAACTATGTGGTCGGCCTTAGTTTTTTGGGGAGGAAAATAAGGGGAAAAAATTCTGCCTCTGCCTACCAGCATCCATCGGTATGCATCTGGCTAGCGTCCTGTCAGTGTGTGAGAGAGGGCTGTTTTGAAACTGAAACAGGATTTGCTGTGTGAGGAAGACAGAGACAGCAAGGAGAAAGGGCGTGGCTTACCTCAACTGTTCTGCACTAAAGCTGGTTGCTATTGTGAAACTAGAACTGAAACTGAAACTCCTCTCCTCTGCTTGCTTTTCGCATTTGGAACAGATTTTCAGGTGGGGAGGGGGAGTAGAATTCCTCAGCATCAGAGCATGTTAATAATAATATATTAAATACTAAGGCTCTGATGGTCATTTTCAAAAATCCTTTCTTAGTGAACACCTAGAAGCCAAGAGGAACATACCTGCCAAATTTCAAGTTCACAGGCCTTAAGGTTCTGGAGATTTTGTGATGAGGCATGAGTGGTATTTTGCTTTTATACATATTTGATTTGATTTGATTTGATTTGATTTGATTAGATAAGATTCTATTCTATTCTATTCTATTCTATTCTATTCTATTCTATTCTATTCTATTCTATTCCATTCCATTCCATTCCATTCCATTCTATTCTATTCTACTCATAGAGTCCTGGGGAAAACCATGGCTTGCACTGTTTGATCTCGTTAGATAATGAATGAATGAATGAATGAATTCTTTATTGGTCAGGTGTGATTAGACACACAAAGAATTTGTCTTTGGTGCATATGCTCTCAGTTTGCATAGAAAGATAAGATACATTCATCAATAATCATAAGGTACAACACTTAACGATAGTCATAGGGTACAAATAAGAAATCAACTGATACTAGGAAATATAAATCGTAAGCCTACAAGCAACAAAGTTACAGCCATACAGTAACAAGTGGGAGGGGATGGGTGATAAGGAGTGATGAGAAGGTTAATAGCAGACTTAGTAAACAGTTGGACAGTGTTGAGGGAATTATTTGTTTAGGACAGTGATGGCATGTGAGTGTGGGGGACTGTCCTTGTGTCTGGTTGTTCTGGTGTGCAGTGCTCTATAGAGTCGTTTTGAGGGTAAGAGTTGAAACAGTTTTATGTCCAGGATGTGAGAGGTCTGATTTCTCTTGTCCTTAAATGTTGATCATTCATGGCAAGTTATTGGCACTCTTCCCGTGCAGCTGACAAGAATCTCCTGGCTTTGCAGCTGCATCCCCAGCCTCCCAGCTGCCCCCCACCTGGAAAATACAGGTGGTAGAAAGTGGTCACTGAAAGGCCAGTGGGAAAAGGACCTTGTGTCCCTCATCCCAAGTATGGGATCTGTAGGCTCCTGAGGCCTCCAGAGAGAGATCAATCAGAATAAGGCTGAAAGCATCTTTGCAGGTCTTCTAGTCCGAGCCCCCTGGTGAAACTGGGAGACCCTATTCCATTCCAGGCAAGTGGCAGTCTAGCCTCTTCTTAAAAGCCTCCAGTGATGAAGCACCCACAACTTCTGGATGTAGAAGATTTTCCACTGATTAATTGTCCCCAATGTTAGGAAGTTTCTCAATTCCAGGTGCCTTCTATCCTTGGTTAGTTTGCAACTGTTCTTTCTTGTCTTGCCTTCTGGTGCTTTGGAAAATAATTTGACCCCCTCTTCTTTCTGGGAACCCTTCAAATACTGGAATACTGCTGTCATGTCACCCTTAGTTCCTCCAGGTAATCCAAGTCTACACCTGCCTTTCTACCTACCACAGCTCAGCTTTTGGCTGGGAACCACCTCCTGCTCTTTCCACTTAGGAGGCTTCCCTACTGTGCCCAGTGAACCAGGATGCCAACTCCATAAGGATGCAAAGCTACGTGTGGCTTCTTCACCAATGAGACACCCACCCCCCACCCCCTGATTCTTCCGCACAGCCAGGAGGCAAATGCTGAGCAAACCTTAATTGAGGAAGCATGATTTTATTCTGTTTTACTTCAAACTCCTAGCACATGATTGATCTCAATAACATCTGCAGGTAAATCTTTTGTACATCATAAAATGTAATGCAGTTCTTCTTTTTAAATTGAACAACTGCTGAAAATTTATCCCTTGAAAGAGCTCTGACACCCCATCATAATCCTGGGTATAATTTTTGTTATAGTTAAAAAGCAAGCCAATATAAATTCATTGGTTTATTGATCACATTTTACACATATATGGCTTTATACGGAATAGGGCTTTCACCTGGATTTGTGGTATTTTGTGGCCACCCTTTTTCTCGCTATCAAAATACTTTAACTGTAGTACATTCACATTTGAAGTAAAAGGAAATCTCAGTAAAAAAATAAACTTCATGGTTCAATTCATGTTTTGTGTGGATGGAATCCCCAAGGTCAGTTAAATCCCCAGCAAAAATGACTTCTAAAAAGAATCCCAATTTTCAAGTGTAAATGATTTCTAATAGCAGAATAAAAGCTGAGTTTGAAATGCTCTGAATTGTAACAGCACAAATTCATGTAGCCCTGAAGAACTCTGTGTGGTTAATTTGTGTTAATAAAGCCATCAGAGTAAAAAGGCAAGTGAACTTCCTGAGTATATAAAATTTTCCTTTGCCAGAGTCCCTGCTGATAAAAGAGCAGGATCTGATCCAGGAGAGTCCCGAAGAAACCTAGTGAGCCACCAGCTGGATCTGGCCATGCAGACGTGTGAGGTTCCCTAGAATTCAATGTGAGGGAACTTTAGTTAGAAGGGGTTTGTGTTCCTTTTGGGGTCCCCAGGCATCATATCTCCTCTTTGGCATACACGTTAGATTCTGAGTGATGTATAGATCAGGACTTGAGGTGAATTCCCCACGAAAGCTATAAAAGATGCTTCTGCTGTCCTGAACACTCGGTCCTCACAGCTATTTGTCCAACTAGGCTGTTCATGCCAGAGCCGTGAGAAACATGTGGCTATTGGCTCACTTGGTCTCTTTCTCCCTAAATCCTGGAATCCTGTGGTAGAGAATCCACCGAGGGCCAATCTTTCTGGGTCAAAAGGACTTATCGACAATGTTGGGGCATCTTCCTTGGAAGGCAGAAGATACCTGGAGGGCTCCTGGAATTCTCTTTCGGGTGCAATAAAAGGGGAGAACTGTGTGAGGCACAAGCTTATCCATGATGCGATTTAACTGCAAAAATGGTTCATATATTTTCTGGATACAATCAGCCCTGGTCCAAGCGGGAGGTGTCGGAGGAGCCTTCATTGCTGTACCGAAGGCAGAGCTGGGAGACAGAAGAAGAAGGTGTGGACGTCGAAAACGCAGGGCAGGGCGGGGCCTCCAGACCCCTTTTTAAGCTACAGCCGGAAGTGGTTGAAAGACATTTGAGGGTCTGCTGGCAATTCGGGCATTTGAGTTGATCGCAGAAGAAGAGACATGGAGATACGGGGGTCGACAGGAGGGAAGGAGGCGCCTCTGGGGATACTGGGCTCTCCTAACGATAACCCTAACGATAACGCCAACGTAAACGCCAACGATAACCCTAATGATAACGCCAACGCCAACTATAAAGGTAACGATAACGCCAACAATAACCCTATCCTCAGAATAAGAGAAAGAAAAACAATGAATAAAGGCTCATATTCTAATATTTTTTCTATGTTTCTACAGCTTCATAGGTTCCTGAGGAACTTCCAACATCACAATATTTCCAGAGATGGGATTTCTTTTGATGAAAATGGAGTTCCTTTTGGTGACTTTGATATCATGCACTGGACAACAGTTTTGAACAAATCAGATGCGGGGGTGAAAATTGGGAGCGTAGAAAGACAAACCTCTTCAGAAGTCAAGATTTCTGTCAATCAAAGTGCCATCCAATGGCCAACTTTATTTTACAAAGTAGTTGAGGCTGCTTGGATTTTGCTCTTTTATTTATCTCCATATGTGTAAATTTTCTGCTCAGACATAATTCTTATTGACGCCAATTGAGATAACTTCCAACTAAGAGAATTTAAAGCTTCATTAATTTATTAGATATCATTTTACTTTACAGGTCTTACAATAATCTATGACACACTGGAACCTGCTGCATTGTATGGTGGAATTTGCAATCTACATTATTAAACTGGAATATGTTGTCATAATTTATAGTACATCAAATTATTTTGTTTTCAGTAACAGGAAATCCAGAATGTCTATAGAGATTCTCAGTCATCCAGGTCACAATTGTGCCAAAAGTGTTATTTCAGAAGGCACCTGGACTTTGTTTTCCCTTGAAGATGTTTCACTTCTCATCCAAGAAGCTTCTTAAGTTCTGACTGAATGGTGGAGGATGGAAGAATTTGGAACTGCTGAAAAGACTATGTTGTAAACAGGATTCAGCAATTGCAGGAAGATTCCACACCCATTTGCACTATTCACGTGATGCTGAGGGCACAGATAAATTCCAAGGGGCCCCAACAACTTTCAGAAAGGCTGCTAACAACCAGATGACTGCAAGGAATATAAATCCATCCATACCCCACCATTCAGTCAGAACTGAAGAAGTTTCTGGAATGAGAAGTGAAATGTCTTCAAGGGAAAACAAAGTCCAGGTGCCTCTTGAAAAAACACCTTTGGCACAACCATGACCTGGATGACAAAGACTGGGCATTGCCAACACTGTCCCACAATGAATCTTGCCTGGATGGGTTTTGTCTGCTTACTTGTCTTTTGAAAAAGCACCTTTGGGAGAAAATCCAGAATAGGAAGGGTTAAGCCCACTGAATTGCATAAGAGGAAGATAGCATTAAAAATATAGCTAGGGAAATGAGGCCAGCTAAAAAAGTCATTTACATATGATGGTACAATGATCAGTTGTAGGACAGAAAGATAGGGACTCTAGAGAAAGCTAGATTTATCTGAGAAAGCTAAGATGGAAAAAAATATATACAGGTTATTGCATTTTCATACATGCCCTAAGGAGAAACACCTTTTGCAATGGAACTTCTTTCCTTTGGAAAGAAGAATAAAGGAACCAGTCTGTTTTGGGTTCTTCAGTGGAGATTTATAGAGGAAAGAGAATGACCCTTCATTTGACCCTTGCAAGTAGGGTAATTAAAGTTCATGCCACTACTTCCTGACTGATTTTGCTCAATGTGTTCCTGAGCTTCTGGAAGCCAGTTGAATTCAGTAAACCCTTCTAATGCATACTAATCTTTCGGTTTATGTTTAAAAGAAAAGGTTCCCCTCGCACAAATGAGCTAGTCATTTTTGGCTCTAGAGAGTGGTGCTCATCTCCTTTAAAAAGCCGAAGAGCCAGCACTGTCCAAAGACATCTCCATGGTCATGTGGCTGGCATGACTAAATGCCAAAGGCACATGGAACGCTGTTACTTTCTCACCAAGTGGTCCCTATTTTTGTACTTGCATTTTTACGTGATTTCAAACTGCTAGGTTGGCAGAAGCTAGGCAAGTAATGGGAAATCATTCCATTACGTGGTGCTAGGGATTCAAGTCGCCCAACTGCCAATCTTTCTGATCGACAAGCTCAGCGTCTTAGCCACTGAGCCACCATATCCCTTTATATATTGCCACTAATTCACATACTTCCCTGATTAATCTTTTGGTTTATGTTTAGACAGTGCCTTATTCAAGATGTACAGAAAGTTGCTCCCCAGGTTATGCCAAGCGTGTGAGAGAGGGAGCCCTAGTTTGCTGCTACGACTGTTCTCTGTGTATGGAAGGAACATTCTCTGGGCAAGAAGGTACAGTAGGTGGCTTCAAAAACAAAAAAAATCAGGATACAATCAAAATTCTCTATTGCTTTTTTGGGGTATTTGATCAAGAAGCAAGAAAAAACATTACACACTGCGAAAGCATCCACAAACATTTCAAAGATTGGGCACTATCACCAAATTTTGTATGATGATGCGAGCATTAAAATAATCTATTGAGGTGTTACTTTCTTCCTTTGTTTTGGGAAACAGACAAGTTTTGAGAGCTGATAATCACATTCATCTTCAGCCTTTTAAAATGGCTGTTGGTTATTCTAGCTAATGTTGTGTCATATCCCTGGGCAGAAATATTATATTATTCCTTGAAAATGAAAAAAATTGATTTCTCATGAGGTTTTCATGCTCCTACAGCAGCAGAAAGAGATACACCCTAACCATTTTTTTTCAGATGCAGCCCATTGTGAAAAGTGTCCAGATGACCAGTATTCCAATAAGAAGCGGGATCAGTGTGTCCCCAAAAGTATAAGCTTCTTATCCTATGAAGAATCGTTGGGACTCATCCTGGCTTTCTTTGCCATTGCTTTGTCCCTAACCACTGCCTTTATTCTGGGAATCTTCATTAAATACCGAGACACTCCCATAGTCAAAGCCAACAACCGTGAACTCACCTACATCCTCCTGGTTTCACTCCTCTTTTCTTTCTTGACCTCCTTTCTATTCATCGGTCGCCCCATGAAAATGACCTGTCTCCTTCGACAAACCATTTTCAATATTGTTTTCTCTGTAGCTGTGTCTTCTTTGCTGGCCAAGACTGTGATGGTGGAGGCAGCCTTCCTGGCTACAAAGCCAGGAAGCAGCATGAGGAAATGGCTGGGGAAGAGTCTGGCCCACTTGATTGTTTTATCCTGCTCTGGTATTCAAGTAAGCATCTGTATGATATGGCTGGGAATCTTCCCCTCGTTCCCAGATTCTGACTTTCATTCCCAGCCAGAACACATCCTGCTGCAGTGCAATGAAGGTTCAGTGGCCATGTTCTACACTGCCCTTGGCTACGTGGGTTTTCTGGCTGCCATCTGTTTCTTGGTGGCATTTCTGGCTCGAAATCTGCCAGGGACCTTCAATGAAGCCAAACTGATCACCTTCAGCATGTTGGTGTTTTGTAGTGTTTGGATCTCCTTTGTCCCCACCTACCTGAGCACCAAAGGGAAGTACATGGTAGCCGTGCAGATCTTCTCCATCCTGGCCTCCAGCCTGGGTTTACTGGGCTGCATTTTTATCCCCAAATGCTACATTATTACACTGAGACCTGACATGAACACCAAGGAACAGCTGATGATGAAAACTCATTAAGTCTCTTTGTGTTGGTGTTTATTTTTGTTCAGTATACATGCAGTGTAAAATCACATACTTTGAAGTAATGTTTTATGTGATGTTGCTTATCTTTCTTCATTCCAAGTGAATTTTGAATTATAATAATTGAGTAGTAAAGTTGCTAAAACAACTCAAACTATTTGAATTAATCATATCTTTCAATTGTCACAATCTGAATTCATGTTAAGTCATAACTATGATCAATGACATTAATAAAATTTCTGAAACCAGGCCAGATAAATTGTTACCAGAGATGTTCTGACATGATTTTAGACTAAATTAAAGACTATGGCTAATAATGGGGTTTTTTGTTGCTATATAGGTTGGTGTTATGTTTTATTTTCCGGGATGATGTTCTGACTATTAAAAAAACAGTTAATTTCAAATATATATTTGATTGGTCTCTTCTGGCTGGATAATGTAAGATCACTCATAGATAGATAAATGAGTTAGATAGATGAGAGAGGCTGAGAAAGAGAAAAACAGAGAGACAGCTATCATTCTATATATTAAAAATAGATAAAATATCAACATGAATATTGGAGCAACTTTAACCCTTTTCTCTGAATAAATTAAGGAGACTAATTGTTATTCTTGACAGTCTTCAATGAAAAGAAAAATGTGTACAACTCTGAATGATTTTGTTGGTAAAATCATTTAGACACCTGATGTGACAATGAAGGTGTGCTTATGAGTATTAAATTGGTTCCTGTTTTTTATCCATGTCCATATCCATTTCCATATACATATAGTGTGTGTATGTCTAGGTGTGTCTATGTGTCCTGCCAACTTAGCTATTCAAAAGCATGTAAATGCAAGTAGATAAATAGGTGCCAGTTCAGTGGGAAAGGAACAATGTTCCATGCATCTACAGTGTATAGTCATGCTAGCCACTTGACCATTGAAGCATGTTCAGATAGAGCTGGCTCTTCATTTGTGAATCAAAGGTGAGCACCACCCCTTGTCTTGGTCTCTCAATGCCACTACTTCTGCCTTCCACACTATCTCTCTTTCACTTGGAAAGCATTGGAAAAGCAAAGCCCTCCCAAATGCAATTTCTCTGTATTCACATACTGACCAGTTTCACTCATTATGATGAATCAGGATTCTAGATTGTCCAAATTTTGATTTCTGTCATTTTAGTGTCGAACCTTCCCTAGACACTTCTAGGTTATCTGCAAAGGTGAGAAATATTTCCTCCCTCCAATCCTTTACCAAATCAAAGTGTGCAGAGCCCAGCAATCAACAGAAATGAACTCAATAAGAATGAACCCATATACCCAACCCTCAAAAAAGAATGAAATAGCAAAGGAATTCTTTACCAAACTATACAAACAAGAGGAAATACCAGGAAAATTCATTGATCAACAGTTGAATGAAAAGAATCTGCCAGAAAGTTTGGATGAAGAGAAATAATACCTGAACAATAAAATTACTATAGATTTTTTTTTTTTGAATTACATTTATATGCCGCCCTTCTCCGGAGACTCAGGGCGGCTTACAATTTTTGGTATACAACCCAGTGTGCTCAGCAATAGCCTTCATTGTATATGCCTGCTTATTACTAAGTGGCATTTTTACAAGGTCAGCTAATTGCCCCCAACAATCTTGGGTCCTCAATTTACCTACCCCAAGAGGATGGAAGGCTGAGTCAACCTTGAGCCTGGTGGGATTCGAGCCTACAGCAGTTGTAGGCAGCTGGAACTTAAGTGCAGGCAATTAACAGCCTGAGCCACCAAGGCCCTAACCTAGATGAGTTAGAAAGGCAATTGGAATACAAAAGTAAATAAGACCCTGGACTAGATGGAATTCCTTCAGAATTCTATAAGGAATTCCAAGAAATATTAGAGGAGATATTGGTTAATCTGTACAATGAGGCATTGGAGAGTGCTAGGGTGCCCAAAACATGGATGGAAGCATACATCACACTCATACACAAAGAACAATCAGACCCCCCAAAAATACAAAATTACAGGCCAATATCTCTATTAAATGTTGATTATAAAATAATGGCTTCAATTTTGGTGGAAAGATTAAAAAGGGTATTAAATAGAATACTTCATACAGATCAGAATGGCTTCCTGCCCCATAGACAGATAACAACAACCAAGAACAATCATGGACATATTAGAATACTATGAGGTACATACAACCAGACCGGTGGCAGTGATCTTCGTAGACGCCCAAAAGCATTTGATAATTTGAATTGGAATTTTCTTATAAAACAATTAACAGGTATGAAATTTGGCAAAAAAAATTATAGGATTTATTAAAACAATATACAAGACCCAAACTGCAAGAATTAATAAATGGGGAAAGGACAGATGATGTAATGATAAATCAAGAGTTAGACATGGATGTCCCTTAGCTCCACTACTGTATATACTGCAGAAGAAATCTTGTAACACAAATTAGGCAAAATCAGGAAATTAGAGGACTAAAAGTTAAAAAAGAGGAGTATAAGCTTCAGGCTTTGCCGATGACATGCATTTATAATGGAAGACCTGTACAGACTCCCTCAAATTACTACAAGAAATAGAGGAATATGGAAGGGTCGCAGGTTACATTAATAAGAAAAGACAAAAATTTTGACAAAAAATTGCACAAAGGAACTTAAGGAAGAATTAATAAACACTTCAGGTATCCAAATAGTTAACAAAATAAAATATTTAGGGATTTGGTTAACAGCTAGGTGTTCATTGATAAGGAAAGATAACTATGACAAATTAATAGTACAAATAGTTAAGGATCTAGATAAGTGGGCAAAACTACAGTTGTCACTATTGGGACGTATCTCGACAATAAAAATGAACATTTTACTGAAACTGCTGTTCTTATTCCAAACTGTGCCAGTCAAGTTGGAGAAGAAATTTTTTGTGGATTTAAATAAATATATTTCTAAATTTATATGGTGGAAGAAAAAAGCTAGAGTTAAATTCAAAATATTACAGGATGCCAGGAAGAAAGGAGGATTTAGCCTTCCAGATTTTGAACTTTATTACGAGGCGGTTATAGCAAATTGGCTTAGGGATTGAGCTAAATTAGAAAATAGGAGATTATTAATATTAGAGGGTTTTGACCTCCAACTTGGCTGGCATGCTTTTATGTGGGATGAAAAATTTAAACAGCATTCATATTTTAGAAGGCATCATGTAAGGAATGCACTATTTATTGTTTGGGAAAAGATAAAAAGGAATCACTATTTAAAGGTCCCACTGTGGCTATCCACCCTAGAAGCAGTTACACACCCAAACGTAATGGATTATGATAATATACTTAGATACAAAGATTTATTGCATGAGACAGGAGAGTTTAAGAATAGAAATCAAATAAAATTACAAGGAAAAGAGATATCATGGTGACCCTTTTTACAAATTCAAACTCATTACAAAAAAGACAGACAACAATTTGGCTTCAATACGACTTTACAAGAATTTGATAAAATATGGTTAGGAGAAGGAAAGAAAGTAATTAGCAAAATATATAGATACTTCTTGGACTACAAACTAAAAGAAGAGACGGTTACAGATTCTATGATAAGATGGGCTAAAAATGTGGCCCATACTATCGAACTAGATAAATGGGAACATATTTGGCAAATGAATTATAAATTGACTTTATCTGTAGCATATAAAGAAAATGTATATAAAATGACCCATCATTGGCACCTACCCCCAGCCAGACTGGCGAAGATGTACACTAATTTACCACCTAACTGTTGGAAGTGCAACTACTCACAAGGAACGTATTTTCATATGTGGTAGACGTGCCCATTGGCCCAGAAGTATTGGAGGAACATAAAGAATTGGATACTAAATATGACAAAGCAACATTTAAAATTAGAACCTGAAATGTTTCTGTTAGGTATGATCAACTCAAAGATGGAAAAAAATTACTACTTAATTTTGCATATTATAACTGCGGCTACGATAACCTACACACAAAATTGGAAATTGACGTCTATCCCTTCAGATCACATGGTAATTAAAAAAATTCATGAATGTGCTGAAATGGACAATTTAACTAAGATACTAAAAAATAAACAAGATAGTGAATACTATGAAATATGGAATATATGGTATAAGTGGATAAAGGAAATGTAATTTATGACATTTTGATGAGATAAGGAGGAATTAGAAGATGTGTAACTGATGGTAAATGAGATAAAGAAACTAAAATGTTAAAAGAACGAAGAAGTTATCTTAATAAGGTAGATCACGTTAAGGTATAGGACGAAGATTTTAACCATTGTTCAAATAGGTTGTAAAATGTGTGTGTGTGTGTATGTGTGTGTGTGTGTGTTGGTTTGTTCGTGTGTATTTTGAATTTCTATTAAATAAATAATTTTAATAAAAATATTAATTAAAAAAAGAATGAAATGGTATATGGTTTCCTGCCTAAGCAGGGGGTTGGGCTAGAAGACCTCCAAGGTCCCTTCAAACTCTATTATTCTATTCTATTCTATTCTATTCTATTCTATTCTATTCTATTCTATGCTATGCTATGCTATGCTATGCTATGCTATGCTATGCTATTCTAACTCTGCCATGCATGCTCATGCACCTTCCACTGGCCAGCTGGTCTTCGGGTGTCTGCAGTGCATGAGTGTGGGCATGGAGCGCATGCATAGGGATGCGCATTCATATGCGGGGACACACGCACATTGCATTTGGGGAATGCACAAATGCACTTTGGGCACTTGGAGCCAAAAAGGTTAGCCATCATGGTAATATAGCATCACGGTAATATAGCATTGGCCATGGGCTCAGCTCTGTTTAGCCCTTCACCTTCAGCCATTGTTGGTATTGTACTAATACAGCGTCATCTATTGGTTCCCTATTCAATTTCCTATGCAAGAGACAGCAAATATCGTCACATCATGAAGAAGTCAGTAACAAGTTGTTTTTCAGATTAATGCACCAGGGAATTTTGACTAGATCTTTGTAACCATGAAGAGTGATAGTATTCCAAATTTTGAAAGATAGAAGACATTTAACAGGGGCCTCCGATAGGTTGCTCAATATATCATGGTCTGGAATTAACTGTTCTGGAGTATCTAACTTCATTGAGAAAGATGGCCTCATCCACATCAGACAGAAAAGGAAGGAAGTATATTGGCCCATTGCCTAGCTTAAGAACATCCAACTGTTTCCCTACATTTTAAGCTTTAGAATCTTAAGAATAAGTTTGCAGACTAAAGAACAATCAAACTTCCCTAAATTGTTCCTTTCTTGATTCTCAAATTAGGATTATTCTCCTGAGTCAAATGAAACTCTTTTCTGCAACTGCCCACTTTTGTGGCAATGTTCATTCCCAATTCCCCTTCTCATTTTTAAAATCATGATTATTTATTCTCCTTTAGGATTTCCACCACCACAATTAGTTGCCAATCAATGTGCCAACCAATGGGATAGACAGCACCTGATGATCTGATTTGTAACAGCCTCCTTCAGTGATAAGGGCAGAAGATGGGGTAAAGCTGGAAAAATACTGTAGAAGTCTAAAATTTGGAAAATAAAACTTCCAAATCTAGGGGCAAACTGGACCTTCCTCACTGTCATTGTGGTCTTCTGTGATCTCTGAGATTTAACTGTGCTGAAGAAAGAACTATAGGAAGGATCTCTTGCAGGATATGTCCAATGTTGCTGCTGCTGCATGTACAGCTTTTTCTGCTTCAGCTTCTGTCTCAAATTCCCTGTGCCAGTATGCTGATGAAATGTCCATTTGAGGTGGCAATAGAAGAAAAGGAATGGTTCCATTACTACAAACCAGGAGACTACTGGATTACTGGAATAATGTCTGGAGTCCCAGGTCTATTGTACCAATTTTCGTTCTCCAAGCCTCCAACCCACCAACTGAAAAGGTAATTGTCAGCACGTCCAGGATTCTGGTGCTTGATTTTACCTGCTTCAATGTTTTTTCTGAGAATGATTTCTTTCTCCTATTCCTCACCTTGAGAAAGGCAAGTCATTGTTGCTCATCCCAATTTGCTTTAGAGCAAAAGCTCCAGGGAGACATAATGATTTTTTAAAACCAGAGTTTGCAAAGTTCCTTTTAAGTTCTTCAACAACATAGGACAACACTTGGGCACTGCCAACACTGTCCCACAATAACTCTTGCCTGGATGGATTATGCCTCCTTTCAAAGTGATTATCTTGGGACAGTGGTGTCAGCAACTTATTTATTCATACTTATTTTATTTATTAACAATAGTTAAACAGTAATAAAGTGATTGAATGAATACCTTCGAACAGAGTGATATCTCTTTTATTTTATCCTGACTGTTTCTTCCCCTTCCTTACATTTACTCTATAATTTCTACCACTCCCTCCATTCTTTCTTTCCAACCTTTAACACTTTTGTGGCTTCCCTGTTCCTTTTGGTTTAAATAAAAGGGTTTTTAAATATTAAAAACCAAATTTAAAGAGGTGAGAGACTTTAGGTGATAAGCTAATGTTGAGCACAGAGCAATCACATTAACTGTAGTTAACTGTAGAATAAAGGACAATAACTCTAAAGCCATGAATATTCTGCAGCAAATCTCTTCAGATAGGAAATACCTCTTGCTAATCCAGCACTTGAATCCAGCTGTTAGTCATCTCCAGATGTATAATAGGAAGAAATGATATAATATAATCACAACGTACACTATATACACTTGGTAAAGATAAAGGTTCCTCTCGTACATATGTGCTAATCTTTCTGGCTCTAGGGTGCATTGTTCATGTCTGTTACAAAGCACTGTCCGAAGATGTCTTTGTGGTCATGTGGCCAGCATGACTAAATGCTGAAGACGCACGGATCTGTGCTTTCGATTAGGAAATACATTGGGCAAATCAGGGAGGGATCCAGAGATCTGTTATGAGGTGCTAGGGATTCAAACCACCAAACTACGAACCTTTCTGATAGAGAAGCTCACTGTCTTATCCACTGAGCCACCCATCCCTATAAACTTGGTAGCATCCCTTATTAAAATTCTGGAGGAGTGGGAAGATACAGATCTCCCCCAAGCATTGGGCTAGGAATGGGGATTGCGAACTGTGAGCATATCTAGTCTGGTGCCTGGGGGTAATTTTAATTACATTTTATGGATTGTTGTGAATTGATATGAGTGATATATTAGCTTTGCAAAGGGGTAACTCAATAAAATAAATGCTTTGATTTTGCAAAAGTTTATTATAAGTAGATGGAAGCAGTTACAATAGTAAGAAACCTTCACAATTTCTTTTTGAGTAAAAAGTTACTATTACTATTGTAACTGTTTTCCTTACCTGGCTACTGAACTACAAGAATAATTTTCCTCACTTTTCCCTTCCAAGTCATAATTTGGAGAAATTTATAGGCAGAATCAGTTCTGGTGATTTTGATAGGATTCCTTTGATCCTGACATAATAAGCTTGCTATCTCTCTCTGATGTTTCTTTTGGCAAGAAGCTCCTAGTGGTGTCAATATGGCTCTCCTCATAGAAATTTCAAAAATGTTTTATCACCCGCAAAGTCCAAAGGAATGGAATAGTTTAATTGAATAATGAGTATCTGATTATCTTTTTGGCATTGCACTATATATATATAAAGCTACAGTAAATATGACATGCTTTCATGAAAGTCCAAACTGAAGATTGATTGATTGATTGATTGATTGATTGATTGGAATTTGTCAAACAAAAACAAGAACAAGAATAAGAGAATAAAATATACAATGACAGGGACGTTAGTGCACTTATGCGTGCCCCCCTCTACTGACCACTTAAGTATGATGTAAGGTGCACAGAAGTCAATTTGTGAATGAAACTGTGGAAATTTGTAGCTGAGGCAACTGAATCAGGTAGGGCATTCCAGACTTTGACAACTCTATTACAGGAATCATATTTTTTGACAGTCAAGTTTAGAACAATTTACATTGAGTTTGAAGTGGTTGTTCGTGCTCCTATTATTGCAATTAAAACAGAAAAAGTCATTCACAGGTAAAACATTACTATATATAATTTTTGTATGCAATACTTAGGTCTGACCACAAGCAATGCAGTTCGAAGTTATTCAACAGAGAATTTCGATTCTAGTAGCTAAAGGAATTCTGTTGTATACAGAAGAGTGCAAGAGTTTCTTGTGAAGTACTTCTGAATCCACTTGATTGTACTGATGTCAGATATATGGTGGGGATTGCAAACAGCTGAACAATACTCTAAAATTGGTCTAGCATAAGTTTTATAAACTCTAATTAGCAATGCAATGTTTTTAAAAAAAAGCTTAGCAAAATTAAGTTTATAACTCTTAATGCTTTTTTAGCAATGCTGTTATGGTAAGCATAAATCGTCAGAGATAAGTACACCTAGGTCCTTTACTAAGCGAGGTTCATCCTTAGATCAAGCCACTTGGCTTATTCTTGACATTCTGATTACATTTACCAATATGTAAGACAGAGCATTTATTAATCAAAATTTGAAGTTGCCAAATAGATGAGAAATAGTAGTCGTGATCATTTTTCAAAACAACAGAATTATCTGTAGAATTGAATAATTTACATCATCAGAGAAAAGGACACAATTGCTTTTAAGTTGATCACATAAATCGTTGATATAGAACAAAACAAGATGTCACATTACATTCCTTATATGCAAGGAATGTAATGTGATTTTGCCCTCTGTCCCTCCCCCCCCCAAGATTATTAAGAAGGATACTAGACTTTAAAGCTAACGAAAAAAAAAAAGACAGATAGTACCCCCTTTCCTCCCGCTGGCTAGACTTAACTGAGTGAAATTACTGGAATAGAGGGGCCCCTAGTAAATGAAAATTGGAAACAAGACGTGGAAATATAAATAGAATTCTTAAGGAACAGCAAAAGATAATAAAAAATGTCAACAGCAACTACCACCATTACTAAAACAGGAAAAAAGGGAGTGACAATTGCAACCCCATCTACCCCCACGGTGACCTCCTCCCAAAAAACAATAGAGGGATGTTGGCCCCGAGAAGCCCAATGCACAAACTTCCTCCCAAACGATACAAAATACACTACAGACATTACAAAATATGATGCTAACAATGCAAGAAACAATGATAAATAACCATGTAGAAAGCAAGAAAGAAAAGAAGAGATGAGATCAGAATTAAAAAGTGAATTGGGAGAGATGAAGAACGAACTTAAAACCTTAGAGGGGAAAATAGGACAGTTACAGGAGACGACAAGGACAAATGAGGAGAAGATCATAACAATCACTAAACAAACAGACCAAACAGGGAAAAAGGTAGAAGCCATGGAACAAAAAATCAAAGACCAATACAAGGAAACAAACGAGGCCCTGACCTATCTAGAAATGGACAGAGCCTCATATTATCTAAGATTTCAGAATATACAGGAGGAAAGAGGGGAAAACCTGACTCTTATAGTGGCAGAAATGCTGGCAACTATTTTGCGAAAAGAGAGAGACCAGATGATACTAGAGATTGATGAGGCATATAGAGTCTTCACAAGTTACGCTAGAAGACATGGACTCCCACGGGAAGTTCATGTCAGATTTGCGAGAAAAAGAGTCAGAGAAATAATTTATAGATTGACAAGGGAAGAGATAATAAATCATAATGGTAGGCAAATTATAGTACTGAAACAAATTCCAAGAAGAGTGAGAGAACAAAGAAAGGAATACAGATTCCTCACAAACCACTTAAACAAAAAAAACATTCTATTTAGGCGGAACGATCCAGAAGGAATCCTGGTAACATGGGAAGGCAAAAGAACCAAAATTGACAACCTAGCTAAGGCCCAAAGATTCTATGAGCAAACAGGAGGATTAGAGGAGGAATTGAGCAGTAGAGAAGAGTCGAGAAACGCAAGCCGTGAAGATCTACGAGTTCATATGAGAGGAGAGGAGAGAAAAGAGGGGAGGGAGGGGGACGGAGAACTAACGGTTTGTGAAGAAGGAAGGAGGGAAGAGATAGGAGTGAGGACCAGGAGTCAAACAGCAGGTAAAACGTAATAAAGCTAGAAAAGAAACGACCAAATGGGAAGGGGAATAAAATTAATATCAATGAATATCAATGGACTAAATAGTCCAAACAAAAGGAAAAAAATATTTGATAGATTGGAAAGACAAAAGTGGGATATAATATGTCTTCAAGAAGTCCACATAAAAGAGCAGGATAAAAGATGTTTAGAGAATAAAAAACTGGGAAAAGCTTTCACGGCTTTAGCAGTGGAAAAAAAAGGAGTGGTACTATATATAAAAGAGGATATCAACGCAAAACTGATATATAATGATACAGACGGAAGAATACTAATGGTGGAAATAGAGATACATAACAGGAAGACTTTAGCCGAGGAATTTATGCCAAATAAAATCAAAAGAATTTTACAAAATTTATATGAAAAACTGATAGAGAATGGCAATCCGAGGATTTGTCTGATGGGGGACTACAATGCAATAACTGACAATAGGCAAGATTACAAATCTGAACACAAACAATACCAAAAACGAAATACTTTACCAAAAATATTTTTTGAAATGTCAGAGGAATTAGGATTGGAAGATGTATGGAGAAAGAGAAACCCAGAAATTACACAGTATACTTTCCACTCCAGCCCACACAAATCCTGGTCTAGAATAGATATGATTTGGATAAATAGCGAATTAAATAAAGAAATTTCGGACACAAAAATCCTAACAAATATCTGGGCTGACCACAACCCAATGTCTTTAATTTGGAAAGAAGGGGGAAGGAAAGGGCGAAGATGGTCATTAAACACTCAGATTTTGAAAGAAGAAAAATATTTGCAAAAAATTAGAGAGGAATTGATAAATTTTTATAATTCTAATAAAAAAGAGGATACATCACTACAGAACATGTGGGATACGATAAAAGCCTATATTAGGGGAATATCAATTGCATATTTATCAAATAGAAATAAGGAAAGATGGAAGAAACAAGATGAACTAATAAAAGAAATTGGAAAATTAGAGAACAAACAAAAAAGAAATCTAGACAATGAGCAAATCAGAGATGGACTAATACAAAAAAAACATGAACTTAATATACTTGAACAAGAGGAACTCCTTAGAAAGCTACAATATACAAAACAAAACTACTTTGAACATGCAAACAAACCGGGGAGGTGGTTAGCATATAAATTGAGAAAAGAGGAACAGAAAAGAATGATACAATGCTTAGAGAATGAAAATGGGAATCTTGAAGCTGACTTGGAAAAAAAGAAAGAAATTGCAAGAAATTACTTTGAGGAATTATATAAACAAGAAAAAGTACAAGTGTCTAAAATAAAACAATATTTAGGAGAAGGAAATATACAGAAACTTACTGATGAAGAAAGAGAGATGCTAAATAAAGAAATAACGATAGATGAATTAAGAAAAGCAATTCAGAAGCAAAAAATAATAAAACACCAGGTCCAGATGGATATCCAAGTGAATTTTATAAAAGATAGGGGACATATTAAATAACACACTCTTAGAAGTTTGTAACGAAGTATTGGCTAAAGCCAAAATTCCCAACACGTGGAAGGAGGCATACATAACGCTTATACCCAAAGAAGAGACAAATATCAATCAAATTAAAAATTATAGACCAATATCGCTTCTAAATACAGACTATAAAATTTTCATGACAATTATGGCACAAAGATTAAAAGGAATCATTAGTGGAAAAATTAATACAGATCAAAATGGATTCTGCCGAGAAGACAAATTAGACATAATATAAGAACAATAATAAACATATTAGAATACTATGAAAGTCATCCGAGTAATCAAATGGCTCTGATTTTCTAGACGACAGAAAGCATTCGATAATCTGAATTGGGATTTCATGAAACAGCAAATTAATAAAATGAACTTTGGACATAATTTTGAAGGAATGATTAACGCAATATATGACACCCAAAAGGCAAACATATTAGTAAATGGAGAGACCACTAAAATGTTTAAAATAGAAAAAGGGGTCAGACAAGGTTGCCCCTTATCACCATTGTTGTTCATCACAGTACTAGAAACACTATTAATTAGAATTAGGGGAAATGGAAACATAAAAGGAACGAAAATTAAGAATCAAGAATACAAAACACAAGCATTCGAGACGATATGGTATTTATGATAGAGGAACCTTTAGAGACGGGCCCGATATTATTGAAAGAAATAAACGAATTTGGGGAACTAGCAGGGCTAAAAGTAAACAGGGGAAAAACCAAACTACTAGTTAAAAATATAACAAATTTCAAACAAAAGAAACTCGAAGAAATTATGGGATTACAAATAGTAAATAAAATAAAATATTTAGGAATTTGGATAAGGGCAAAAACAACAATGTTATGGGAAGATAATTATATAAAAATCTTAGAACAAATTAAAAAGGACTTGGAAATCTGGAGTAAATTGCAAATATCCCTGTTAGGAAGAATGACAATCAAGATGAACATACTACCCAAAGTCTTGTATCTATTCCAGACAATCCCAATATTAACAAACAAAAAGTTTTTTATAGATTTGAATAGAATGACAATGAAGTTTATTTGGATGGGAAAAGGGCAAGAATAAAGAAAAAATATTTACAGGATGATAAAAGTAGGGAGGATTGGGACTCCCAGACTGGGAAATTTATTATAAAGCTGCGATTTTGTTATGGATAAAAGAATGGGTGAGGCTAGAAAATAAGAGAATGCTAACATTAGAGGGGCATGATTTACAAATAGGATGGCATGCACTTCTATGGAACCCAACTGACAAAAGACAAAAGCATACAACTAAACATATAATACGTAACTCATTGATTAAAAATTGGGCCAAATAAGGAAGAAAAACTATATAAAAATACCAAGGTGGCTCTCAACAATGGAGGCAACCTTTAACCCCAACACAATGGACTTAAATAAAAACTTAAATATTATCAGATATTGGATACAGATGGAAAATTAAAAACAAAACAGGACTTGGAAACACAAGGTATATCAATAGATAGTTGGGTTTATCTACAAATTAAAATGAGATACAACAAAGACATAAAGGAATATGGAATAGAAACAAAGAATACAAATCTGGATAAACTACTCTTGGGACCAGAAGAAAAATTAATATCCAAATTATATAAATTATTATTAGAACAGGAAAGAGCAGGACAATTAGTAAAAGGACCAATGGTAGCTTGGGAGCAGAATATAGGATATAAATTGGATCTGAATGACTGGGAAGATATTTGAGAAGAAAATTTAACATACACAAAGTCAGTGGCGTACAAAGAAAATCAATACAAAATGATGTATAGATGGCATTTGGCCCCGGCTAGACTAGCAAAAATATTTCCCCAGGCAAATCCAAATTGTTGGAAGTGCCAGGACAAAACTGGCACTTATTACCATGTGTGGTGGACATGCCCCAAAATTAAAAAATATTGGATAGGAATCAAAAATTGGATTGAGGACGTGATGAAGTGTGAGCTGGAGTGGAAACCAGAACTGTTCCTACTTGGAATGATAAAGAAAAATCTCCCCCCAAAAGACAAATACCTGATTGCACACCTGTTAACAGCGCTCGAATCGCTTTTAGCTCAAAATGGAAAGAATCTTCAATTCCGTCTATGCAAGTAGTAATAAAGAAAATGTATGAATGTGTAGAATTGGAGAGATTAACTCTCAAACTAAATGGAAAAGAAGATTCAGATTACTATAAGGTATGGGAAATGTGGTACAATTGGGTGGAATATAAGAACGGAGGCAATGGGAATGTTGGAAAATAAGGTACTATTTGAAACATAAGAATCTATAGAAAACAGGAGATAGCAGATAATAGGTTATGTAATAATTTGGAAAACGAGACAAGGGAAAACTCTAAAAGAGGCCAAATCGCTTAACGTTATTTGAAGAAATATTTATGATTATGTATGACTGTAATATTACATGGGAAAATGCATACTCGATCTGCAACTAAAAAAAAAGAAATGATAATGTGTGATGTATTTATGTTACGTGTGACTGTATGTCTGTATGTTGTGTGTTTTTTTTTAAATTTGTAAATAAACTTTTTCTAATAAAAAAAAAAACAAGATGATGAAATTTCTTATGTTGCAGTGGGAACACCTTGTACCACATTCTGCCCTTCTTGTTGGCTGTTCATGAAGTCAACCAAAATTCAAGGCTCTTACCCAACATCACCCTGGGCTACAACATCTACCAGAACTTTTTCAGTGCAAGAATGACATATGAGGCCATGCTGGATGTGCTGTCTACGGGACAGGAGAATGTCCCAAACTACAGATGTGGAAGACAAGAGAACCTGCTGACTATTCTTGAAGAGATGGATTCTGAACTCTTTGATCACATTTCCAATGTCTTGAACATCTTTAAAATTCCACAGGTATAAAACCAAATGAAATTAATTCCGTGTTGTAAATTGTTCAGATTTGCCTAGAAGGCAGCACTTGTATATATATCTCCAAATAAATTGAAAGTCAGAGAGTAAATATTAGAAGAGCTAAAAGAATTTTTAATTCACAAAGTGTGTGTGTGTGTGTGTATATATGTATATAAGGTAAAGGTAAAGGTTCCCCTCGCACATACATGCTAGTCATTTCCGGCTCTAGGGGGCGGTGCTCATCTCATTTGAAAGCCGAAGAGCCAGCGCTGTCCAAAGATGTCTCCGTGGTCATGTGGCTGGCATGACTAAATGCCGAAGGTGCACAGAACACTGTCACCTTCCCACCAAAGGTGGTCCCAATTTTTCTACTTGCATTTTTACATGCTTTTGAACTGCTAGGTTGGCAGAAGCTGGGACAAGTAACGGGAGCTCACTCTGTTATGCAGCACTAGAGATTCAAACTTCCGAACTGCCGAACTTTCTGATCAACAAGCTCAGTGTCTTAGCCACCAAGCCACTGCATCCCCACATATCTGTGTGTGTAGCATATAGATAAATGTGTGATACACACACATGTATCTATATGCTATATATATATATATATATATATATATATATATATATATATATTCATTTTCGTAGATATATTCGTAGATATATTCGTAGATTCGTAGATTTTCACGGGTAAAGGTATGTAGGTCTTGGTGTATTCAGGTCTTGTCCCGTGTAAGATTGAGAATACCTTGGCAACGTTTCAACAAAATCTCATCTTCAGCTGAAGCTGAAGACACTAGCCTGAAGATGACGGATGAGATTTCGACGAAACGTTGCCAAGGTATTCTCAATCTTACACGGGACAAGACCCGAATACACCAAGACCTACATATATATATATATATGTATATGTAGGTCTTGGTGTATTCGGGTCTTATACCATGTAAGATTGAGAGTATCTTGGCGACGTTTCAATGAGATCCCACTCACCATCTTCAGGCTGGTGTCTTCGGCTTTGTGCTTGTGCCAGCAAAGCGTGATCTGAGCTGCCTTCTCTCTATAAATACTGGAGGGGAGGTGTGGTGTGCTGGCTCTGTTGTAAGCGGGTTGGTTGGCTGTGTTGTTGGCTGTGTTGTCGCTTCTTGATTGGTTGATGGAGTTGATGTTTGCTGATTGGTTGGCTGTGTTGTTGGCTGTGTTGTCGCTTCTTGATTGGTTGATGGAATTGATGTTTGCTGATTGGTTGGCTGTGTTGTTGGCTGTGTTGTTGCTTCTTGATTGGTAGCGTGTGTCAGTTTGCTTAGTTTGGGGGTCAGAGGGGGGTGTAGCAACTGGTGTTGCAGCCATGGTCTGGTTTCTGGACGGTTGCCTTTTGTCTGTGGGGTGGGCTTGGATTTGAGTCTGGTGAGGGAGATTTGTGGTGGCATCATGTGTTATTTTGTGTCCGGTGTTGGTTTTCGTTGCTGGGACTCATTTGTTGATTATTATTTATTTATTTATTATTTGAACTTGTATGCCGCCCCATCTCCAAAGACTCGGGGTGGCTCGCAACTAAAAAACAGTAACAATAAATACTTAAAAAGAGATTAAACCAGAATTACAAGCCCAAATAGAAAAACTAAAATTTACAATAATTAAATAATTAAAAACCCCATTCCCCCCCCCCCAAGGAGGGGGCACAGCCCGGGTTGATCAAACAGCCAGGTCTTCAAGTCATGGCGGAAGGTGCAGAGGTCAGGGGCCAGGCGGAGCCCCAAGGGCAGTTGGTTCCAGAGGTCAGGAGCTGCGATAGAATAGGTTCATCGCCGGGGGACCGCCAGCCAACACTGGCTTGCCGACGGGACCCCGAGAAGTCCTTGTCTATGTGCTCGCACAGGGCAGCTGCCATTCAATATCAGCAGAAGACGCTCCCTCAAATATTGAGGACCCATATCGTGAAGGACTTTGTATGCTAAAACCAAAACCTTGAATCTCACCCGAGTGCAACCGCAACCAATGCGGCAGCGCAGGAGGGGGTAACTGGGAGAATCGGGAAACTCCCATCACCACCCCCACCGCCGCATTTTGCACCAGCTGCAATCTCCGGATGGTATGCAAGGGCAGTCCCAAATAGAGAGCATTGCAGTAGTCAGTCTAGAGGTAACAAGGGCATGAGTGACTGTGCGCAGGGCATCTCGGTCCAGAAATGGGCGAAGTTGACGAACAAGGCAGAGCTGGGCAAAGGCCCCCTTGGCAACGGCCCCTACCTGCTCCTCCAACCAGAGCCGTACATCCAGGAGGACCCCCAGATTCCACGCCCTATCCACAGGGGGCAACACATCTCCCCCTATGGCCAGAAATGGACAATCTAGACTGGGCCGAGATGCCGGTACACACAGCCACTCAGTCTTGGCCGGGTTGAGACGAAGCATGTTCCTACTCATCCGGATCCGTACCGCATCCAAACACTGGGTCATCAGGGAGAGGGCATCACTGATCTGGTTCGGGGTGGAGATGTACAGCTGGGTGTCATCTGCATACTGATGGAAACTCACCCCAAAACCACGGATGATCTCACCCAGCAGCTTCATATAGATGTTAAATAGCAGGGGGGAGAGAACCGACCCCTGAGGGACCCCACAAGAGAGTACCCTCGAGGTCGACCTCTGTCCCCCTGCCAATACCAACTGCGACTGCCCTGAGAGGTAGGAGGCAAACCACTGAAGAACAGTGCCCCCCACTCCCGAACCCCACGAAGCGTCGCAAAAGGATACCATGGTTGATGGTATCGAAAGCTGCTGAGAGGTCTAAAAGACCAGGACAGAGGAAAAACCCCTGTCCCGAGCCCTCCAGAGATCATCCATCAGCGCGACCAATGCCGTCTCTGTGCTGTAACCGGGTCGGAAGCCCGATTGATACGGATCCAGGTAGTCCGCTTCATCCAGAAAAAGTGGAAACTGCTGAGCCACCACACTCTCAACAACCTTCACCAAAAAAAGAAGGTTGGAGACTGGACAAAAGTTGTCTAACACAGTCGGGTCCAGGGCAGGCTTCTTCAAGAGGGGTCTCACCAACGCCTCCTTCAAGGCGGAGGGAAAAACACCCTCTCTTAACGAAGCATTGACAACTGCCCGGAGCCAACCTCAGGTGGCCTCCCTGGCGGCATAAGCCAACCAGGAGGGGCACGGGTCCAACAAACATGTGGTGGAACTCAGCCACCACATAATCCTGTCCACTTCATCCTCAGAAACAGGATCGAACTCATCCCAGATCACATTGGCCAGACTATTTGCACCCCACTGCTCAGACCACTGCAAATCAGAGGACAACCCGTCCCGAATCCGAGCGATCTTATCCGACAGATATTGACCAAACTCCTCAGCCCTTCCCTGCAACGGGTCCGCCCCTCCCTCTATGCGAAGGAGAGAGCAGGTAACCCAATAGGTTGGCTGGGCGGTTATCTGAGATGCTATGAGGGTGGAGAGATAAGATCTCCTCACTGCTCTCATAGCTACCAGGTAAGTCCTAATATGGGCTCTTAGCTGGTCTCGATTGGACTGGGAGCGGGTGGACCTCCACCTGCTCTCTAAGCCCCTCCGACGACGCTTCATCTCCTGGAGCTCCTTGGTATACCAGGGAGCCATCTGGGATCCACGGCATATGAGGCACGAATGGGCACAACCCTGTCGAGGGCAACTGATGCAGCCTGCTGCCAGGCGGCCGCCAGATCCTCGGCAGAGCTGTGGGCAAGGAAAGAAGGAAAGACCCCAGGTCCACCCGGAACCTCTCAGGGTCCATCAGGCGTCTGGGGCGGAACCATCTAAGTGGCTCCTCATCCCAGCAGTGGGGGGTGGCCTGTTGGAAGACCAGCTGCAGGAGATAGTGACCAGACCATGGAATGGGCAACGCCATAAAAATGGCTTGCCCTCTGTCACTATGCCAATGTTCAGAGACAAAAACTAGGTCAAGAGTGTTCCCCCCCTCATGAGTCGGGCCTTGAATCAATTGGGTCAGGCCCATGGCTTCCATAGAAGCCATGAATTCCTGAGACAAACCCAACGCCCCCCCCCCAGGGAGGGCAGATTGAAGTCCCCCAGGATTATAAGGCCCGGGAACTCCACCACCACGCCCGAGAGGAGATCGAGAAACCCAGGCAGGGCCGCTGCCACACAGCTGGGGGAAAGGTATGTGAGCAGCAAGCCCACCCGACCATTAGGCCCCCACCTCAAGAGGAGGGTCTCACTCCCACCTATCACTGGAACAGCAACCTCCCTTGGAAACAGGGTCTCCCAAATAACCACAGCCACCCCACCACCCCTCCCCTGGGCCCGTGGTCGGTGCAAGACCTGAAAACCTGGACGGCACAAATCAACCAGAGGGACACCTCCCTCTGGGCCCCACCAGGTCTCAGTGATGCAGGCCAGGTCCGCAGCCTCCTCCTCAATAGTCTCACAGAGGAGGGAAGACTTATTAGCCACGGACCTGGCATTAAAATACACCAACCTAAGCCCAGGGGTCCCACTTCCCCAGCCCCCTAGGGAGGAGGCCATAGGGTCGGAGCGTGCCACCGCACAGAGATGGTGGGTACGCGCTCCCGACACATGATATGGCCCTATGCCTCGATGTCTCCTGCCAATTCCAGCCACCCTGGGAATCCAGTGTCCCCACCTCGCACCTCAGGGCCCTGGCCCACCCAGCCCCCGCCCCGACCACAGCCCGGGCTGCAGAAGGACCCCTCTGCCCCCCTCCCTAACCCCTTAAGATGACCAATTAAAAATTTTAAAAACCTCCCTTCGAATTAACGTAATTTAAAACCCTTGGTCATGCTATGCCCCCTCTCGGGAATAAAAAATCCATCATCGAGGAGGGGCTTTGACAGTACGGCAGGCCATCTCAGGGACAGGGGAGCACCTCTCAGTGCCCGCAGCTCGAGAGAAGAATAGATGTATCCCATAGTGGTTATTGCTAGGGAGAGATCAAGTGCAGGATAGATGGTAATAATTCAGGTTGCCGATGGTCAGTCAGTTCTAGAGTCAGAAAAACAGTGGGAGCCTCTTGACCCAGGTGGCACTCTCACTACCCACCGGGAAGTGAGTCCCACAACCTCTGACATAGTTCAGCCTCCTCTCTCTCACAGAGGAGGACAGTCATCAGGTTAGCTCCAGACAAGGGGGTCCAAACACCACTGGTCTCTCACCCCAGTGGTAATGGCCAAACATGGCGTGCTCCCACCACACCATGTAGTCCCCAAGGCAAACTGAGGCATCAGGGGGGAGGAAAGATGGTCCAGGCATGGTAGATGGCCACTAGGGGCCCGATGTCTCCACCAGCCAATCGTCTCTGCTTACATCCTCCAATATGAGTTGCGTCAGGCAGATGAACTACAGGTGGAGAAGCCAAGGCCACCAAGGCCACCGACACCATAGGACCGCAGGCACCGCACCCTCGCCATCGCGCCAGGGCGCCAGCCAAGAAAAGTCCCGGACCGGTGTCATTGTCGCAACCACAAACTCCACAACCCAGGAAAACATCCTGGGTCGGACGGTGGACCTCCCAGCGAGTCGTACAAGCCATAGAAGCTGCCACTGTTGACATTCCAGCCCAGCAAAAACGCCCCGGGTCGGACGGCAGGCTTCCAGCGTGAACAGCTTCTAGCACGAACAGTGTAGGCCATGCAAGCCCCAGCCTCCAGGTGTGAACGCTGGCCCCAGGCTCCAGGCTCCAGGCACAAGAACTAGCCCCAGGCTCCAGGCTCCAGGCTCCAAGTGCAGACACTGGCTCAAGGCACAGACACTGGCTCTAGGCTCCGCTGGCTTCAGGCTCCACCGGCTCCAGGTACAAACACTGGCCCCAGGCTCCAGGCTCCAGGCTCCAGTTCCAGGCGTGAGCGCTGGTCCCGGGCTCCGGGCTCCGAGCGGGAACGCCAAAGCCATCAAGGCTGCCAGGGCCGCAGGGCCACACCCCCAGCCATCATGTTGAGCGGCATCCACCGGGAAGGAAGAAAACCCCGGGCCGGCATTGCTGTCCCCGCCGCATAAGCCGCCAACATTCGAATCACAGCCCAGGGAAAACACCCTGGGTCGGGCGGCAAACATCAAGCACAACCTGCGCAGCCCATACAGGCTCCAAGCGTGAGCAGCATGAACAGCGTGGAGCGAGCAAGGCCGCTGAAGCCGCTGGGGCCGCTGGGGCCGCACCTTCAGCCATCGCGCCGCCCAGCACCAGCCGGTAGGTAAAAAGCTCCCCCAACCAGCAGCGCCGGCATCACCGCTGATGTCCGCCCGGGGAAAGACACCCTGGGTCGAACCGCTGCTAGAGCCATCTCTATGGAGCTAGCAAGCCCCCTGAACGACCGAACCTGGAGCTCCACTAACGCTTATCTCCTCCAAGCCGCCATAACCCCGCACATGCGCACAACCATTAGGGCTAGTTTCCAGATGTCTGGTAGGTGGGAAGTATCATCCCGTTTATTCATGCTATGGGGTGTTTTCTCATTTCGATGGCTTCCCTAATTATTCTCTTGTTGAAATGTTCAGTGTTGGAGATAAGTTTGGATCCCTCAAAATCAATTTCATGTCCTTTGGCTTTAAGGTTCCTCCTTTTTCCAGCACCTTAAAGCCACAGGACATGAAATTGATTTTTGACCCCCAAACTAAGCAAACTGACACACACTATAAACACATAGCCAGACCTCAAACTTGGAGCCAAACCAAGGCCCGGAATGTCACATCACAGCCTTCCACCCAGGATACTACATCACGGAACTCAGGAGATTACAACACAAAACCTCAGGAGGTTACAACACAGACAATGCCCCAGGAGGTTACAACACAAGATCCAGGATGTCACAACACTAAAACTCAGAAGGTCATCACACAGCCCACTACCCAGAGCTACAACACAAAAGGCTGAAGGACACACAGCCACTACCTCGCCACACAGGCTCTTACAAAAAGCCAACCAATCAGCAAACATCAACTCCATCACCAATCAAGAAGCAACAACACAGCCAACAACACAGCCAACCAATCAGCAAACATCAATTCCATCAACCAATCAAAAGCGACAACACAGCCAACAACACAGCCAACCAATCAGCAAACATCAACTCCATCAACCAATCAAGAAGCAACAACACAGCCAACAACACAGCCAACCAATCAGCAAACATCAACTCCATCAACCAATCAAGAAGCGACAACACAGCCAACAACACAGCCAACCAACAGCAAACATCAACCCATCAACCAATCAAGAGCAACACAGCACACACAGCAACCCTCTTACGAGCCAGCCACCACCTCCCCTCCAGTATTTATAGAGAAGGCAGCTCAGATCACGCTTTGCTGGCACAAGCACAAAGCCGAAGACACCAGCCTGAAGATGGTGAGTGGGATCTCATCAAAACGTCGCCAAGATACTCTCAATCTTACACGGGACAAGACCCGAATACACCAAGACCTACACACACACACACACACACACACACACACATATATACACATACATACACATACACATATACATATACATATATATGCGCGCACACACACATATGAGTTGTCAGTGTGTATCTTTATATATGCATATGTCTTGTATATGTGTGTGAGTGTGTGTATTCATAATTTGAGGATCCGTTTGATTGAATCACATTAAATAAACATACTCCCTCCCTGATTTGCCCAATGTATTTATTATTTATTTATTTATTCGACTTGTATGCTGCCCCCTCTCCAAAAGGACTCGGGGCAGCTCACGAATAAAAATGATACAATAAATTAAGTTAACTAAAATAGAATTAAATTACAGCAGTTTAATTAAACTAAAAATCCCATAATACATATAAAACCCTTCCCACAAGGAGTCAGCACAGCCCAGCCTGTTCAAACAGCCAAGTTTTTAGGTCGCGAGGAAGGTGCAGAGATCAGGGGCCAGGGACGGGCCCCAGAGGCAGTTGGTTCCAGAGCGGGAGCCACTAGAGTAGACCCTTCCCGGGACACCGCCAGCCGACACTGGGTGGCAAGCGGCACCGAAGTCCCTGCCTGTGCGTTACATTACAGGCGGTTGGTATTCGATGCCGCAGTAGGCGCTCCCATAAATAACCTGGACCCATGTCCGTAGGACTTTGAATGTTAATACTAAGACTTTGAATCTCATCCCGGGCAACCGTAGCCAATGCAGCTCACGGGGTGTAACATGGGAGTACCAGGACGCTCCCATCACAACCCGCACAGCCGCATTCTGCACCAGTTCAAGCCTCCGGATGGTATGCAGGGGCAGTCCTATATAGAGAGTTTGCGTTGGTGGTGGGAGGTAACAAGTGCCTGGTGACAGTGCGAAGAGCATCTCGGTCCAGATAAGGGGCACAGGGTCCAGTGAAGGGCACAGCTGGTGAACCAGCCGAACCTGGGCAAATGCCCTCCTGGCCATGGCCCCTACCTGCTCCTCCATCCTGAGCCGTGAATCCAGGAGGACACCCAGTTCCATGCCCTGTCCACGGGGCAACACCTCTCCCCATGACCAAAGATGGAATCTCCTGACTGGACCGAGATGTCGAGTATGCACAGCCATTCTGTCTTGGCCGGATTGAGCCAAAGCATGTTCCTGTCCATCCAGATCCGTACCGCATCCAGACAATGGGACATCACAGAGAGGCATCACTGATGTGGCCTGGGGTGGAGATGTACAACTCGCGTATCATCAGCGTGATGATAGCTTCACCCCAAAGCCACGGATGATCTCACCCAGCGGCTTCATATAGAGTTGAACAGGAGGGTGAGAGGAGACCCTGAGGACCCGACAGAGTGAGAGCCACCGGCCGACCTCTGCCCCCTGCCAGCACCGATTGCGGCGACCGAGAGGAAGGAGGAGAACCACTGCAATACAGTGCCTCCCATCCCAACCCGAGGATGCAACAGGATACCATGGTGATGGTATCAAAAGCTGCTGAGAGATCTAACAGGACCAGGACAGAGGAAAAACCCCTGTCCTGAGCCCTCAGGAGATCATCCATCAGTGCGACCAATGCCATCTCCGTCTCCGTATTTGCTAATCTAATGCACAGATTATTAAATGCACATCAGGGATCTCAGGAATCTCAGGCTGGGGAAGGCTCAAAGTCTCCCTCAATCCCTAGGGGCCCCCATAATTCCTTCCCCCCCACATCCTGCCCTGGCTCCCCACAGGCACTGGGTCTGCTTTCTTAGCCTCATGGATCCACTTCCTTCCTGCATCCCATTGACCATGGGTTGCTTATTTTTTTGAAGATCTCCAGAGCTCCAGAAGAGGCTGGCCCACTGACAGGGAAGCTGAAGTGGCTTATTCAAATGATGGAGAAGCTATAAGAATGTGAAATCTAAGGAAAACATTTCCTTAGGGGAGACATGATAGCACTGTTTCAATATCTCAGGGGCTGCCACAAAGAAGAGGGAGTCAAGCTACTCTCCAAACCACCAGAAGGCAGGCCAAGAAGCAATGGGTGGAAACTAATAAAGGAGGGAAGCAACCCAGAACTAACGAGAAATTTCCTAACAGTGAGGACAATTAACCAGTGGAACAGCTTTGCCTTCAGATATTTTGGGTGCTTTATCACTGGGGTTTTTAAAGATGAGTCTGGACAGTCACTTGTCTGAAATGGTATTGGGTCTCCTGCTTGAGCAGGGGGCTGGACTAGGGCAGGGGTATCACTCGATTTCATTGAGGGCCATATCAGGTTTGTGTTTGACCTCAGGGGAGGCATGGCCATGGTGGGCGTGGCCCACATGATGTCACTTGTGTCAGGGGGCACCTGTGGTGGCCAAAATGCTCTGCCAGCGAAAACAGAGCTTGGGGAGGCATATATGTCCCTCACAAACTCTAGTTTTATCTGGGACAGCCTCCTGCAACCCTCTGCCAGCCAAAATGGAGCTCAGGACAGCCATCTGCGGCCCTCTCTAGCTCCATTTTCGCTGGCAGAGGTACTGTGGGCGAGTCCTTTGCTATTTCCAGGGTGCCCCTGCAGGCTAGATCTAAGCACCTCACAGGCTGGATCTGGCCTCCAGGCCTTGAGTTTGATACTCCTGGACTAGGGTCTTCTGCCTGAGCAGGTGGATGGACTAGAAGACTTTCCATCTCTATTCTGAGTAACTAATTGACTGAGTGGTTGGGTGATCCACAGAGTTATAATGTGACCAGAAAGCTCTATGAGGACCACCAATGAACATTACCCACAGATAATTCAGAGCTCCTTGGTGTCAGGGTTCCAATGAATACTCTAATTAATTCATGAGCCTCAAGCCAAGTTTCAAAAGAAATCCAACTATTTATTAGGAGCCACATGTTGGCACTTTTCTCAAGTGCAGTCGGCTCTGCCCTAAGTAA
The DNA here is from genome assembly GCA_009733165.1 of Naja naja. NCBI lineage: Eukaryota > Metazoa > Chordata > Lepidosauria > Squamata > Elapidae > Naja > Naja naja. The sequence continues at coordinate 66,280 of SOZL01001513.1, forward strand.
TTTACTGTTCACTATGACCCTGCTTCCCTCCTCCTCCCAGGCTGTGTCATAAATCACATTCTCCAATGAAGCACTTTCACCGTGCTGTGGAAAACACACCTCTCCACTGGGCTTCGTAACTTGAGACACAATCTGAAGAAATGTATGCTTGGAATGTGCTTCTGATCATAGCAATGAACTGCTCCATCTGATCTCCCCCATTCCTTCTTATGGCAACTTGAGAGCAATGCTTTACGAGTTGACATCCAGCTTCAAAGTGAGCATAAAAGACAACAGGAAAGAACATCAAGGGAACTTGCAAAATTCATGCAGTTATCATTTGAAACATCTCTCAACAGTGGGGGAAGGCCCTTAAATTTACCATCTCACTTTTATCATTAAAACTGGCTCAAACTACCAATACCTTCTCTTTTATCTTAGATCAACTATAGTGTCATCAACCAGGTGTCTGAGCAAAATCATCATATTCCTTTTTCATATCGGATGACCCCAAACCAAGAACCGCCTTACTCAGCTATTGCCCAGCTGCTCTTGCAGTTCCAATGGACGTGGATCGGCCTGCTTTCTCAGGACAATGAAAAAGGAGAAAAATTCAAAAGACGCTTGGAAGTTATCGCTCTAAAAAATGGGATTTGCATTGTTCTCTCAGGAATCATCCCAGAAGCAAATATGCAGACAAGTGCAGGAGAAACTCTCATGCAAGAAAAAAGAAAAAAGTTCAATTTTCTTATCAAGAGTCAAATAAAAATTATAGTATGCCAACTGGATGATAAGGCCTCCGGAATATTAGCAGCAAAAATACAAATAATTGATATGACTAATATATCCCTAGTGGGAAGGGTGTGGATTGCCACAACTTTGAAAGCTTTAAGTGTAAGTATTTTTGACGTCTGGATTGATCTCCAAAAGAAACATGCTTTGTTTTCCTTCTTTATGCAGACAAAGAGAAGGACTCGGTATTATGACTTTAAATCTTATGCATCCATGGTCACATTGTATGGAAAGGAAGCATTCCAATGTTCCTATTCAAGTCCTCTGTATTCGAAGAAAGTTTGGAAAAAATGCAGAGAAGAAGAGAATTGGGAATTCCCACCCCATGATGTGATTGCAAGAATCCTGTCTCAGGATTCCTCCAGTATTTCCCAAATAATTCAAATTGTGGCCTGGGTCCTCAATGCTGCCTCTTCCTCCCAACAGAGTAGGAGGAGAATGCAAGTTGGATACCATCAACCATCCCAGATTGTACAGCCATGGCAGGTAAGTCTTCTCCTTTGAGTTTCCAATGATTCTCCCCTTCCGATTCCTTAATATTAAATTAAATGTCAAAAAGGGTGAGATACTCCAAAAAGCAGTTGCCCAGTTTGTGGTATTTGAGAGTGAGTGTCAGTCGGGAAGCTGACCTGACTGAGGCCATTTTGATGCTTCAGGGTTGTCACACTGGAGCTGAGGGATAGGGAGGAGGGAATAGAGATAATGGGGTTTTGTAGGCAAAACAAAATATTTTTTTCTGGGAACCAAGGACATTCCCACTGATGGCTGAAGGGAGATGAATGAAGTCACCAGGCAACCAGACAACACCTTTATTGGACTATGTGACTGATTGTTTGGAAAGGAGAGAAAACTTGAAACCATGGGAACATTTAGAGTCAGATTTCATCGGCCTATGCCTATATGATATGTCCAATAAAAATGATATTTGAGAAACCCACTTTCATAGTACTTGCATGTTACTTGTGAGTTAGAGAGAGAGAGATGATAGAGAAAAACATTCCAAAGTTAAACAACCTGTGCTGGTTTGGGATGCTTTTGTGACAGAAAGAGCTCTATGGTGACAAAATGTAATTTTCAAAATTAAACAAGCATCAGCATAGTCCAGCAATCCTCAACCCTTTATTGTGATCACAAAGTGATCTAGTCTTCAAGCTAAGGAGTTTAACTGGATTGTTTGTTCTGGACTAAAATTGGACTTTGCTGGCTAAAAGTTTGCAATATAGCAACAAGGTATAAATCCAAGCATCTTCTGGGGGCAACAAAAGGTTTGTCCACCTGTTAAGTCTGCATGAAGAGTCAGACGCAAAGAGTTCCAGCAAAGAGTTTATTCAGTGACTACAGCTCGAATGGACCCGAGTTGGTTGCTACGCTGCTGCCTCTCATAGCCTGCAGCCGTGGTTGCCAGCCAATGGGAGTGCAGGGTTTCTTCCGCACTATTTAAACCAATACCATTTAACATTTTACAAGAACAGTTCAAATAAACAATAACATTCAAACCTACATACATAACACCACCCATCTCCTGTACTAATGGATATGCTTCCATAGCTATTCTTTGAAAGAGATAACATCACTATGCAATTTTTTTTACATTCATAGCCCAAAGTTATACTCCTCTAACTTCATCTTGATCAGGACTGATGGTAAAATTGTATTCTCCATCTTCTCCCATTACAAGTTTTCCCATATCTGCCATGGTCTTGCCTCAGATGGGCTGTGATGGTGAAGCAGCAAAACATAGAACATAAAACTTAGAATAATAGAATTTGAGAGGATCTCACAGGTTCCCTAGTCCAACCTACTAATCGAGCAGGACACCCTATACCAGGGGACTTCAACTCCCAGAATTCCTCCTCCAGTCATGTTAGCTCAGGAATGGGAGTTGAAGTCCACAAACTTGCCAAGTTTGAAGACCCTTGCCCTATACCATTTCAGACAAATGGTTTCCCAGGTCTCTTTTTGAAAGCCTCCAGTGATGGAGCACTCACAACATCTGAAGGCAAGCTATTCCATTGGTTGATTGCTCTCACTGTGAAGAAATTCCTCTTTAGTTCTAGATTGCTTCTCTCCTTCGTTAGTTTTCAACCCTTGTTTCCTGTCTTGCCTAATAGTACTTTGAGAAATGTTTTGACCCCCCCTAAAATATTAGAAAAGTGATCTCATGTCTCCCCAGTCCTTCTTTTCCTTAGATTAGACATGCCAAATTCCTGTGTGTTCTTGGTATGTTTCGCCTCCAGCCCCCTAATCATGTCTTGTTGCTCATCTTTGCAGTCTTTCCAAAGTTTCAAACACGTTTTTTAGTTTTTAGTTTTTACACATCTCTTTATGTGAGCAACGTGACTCCAGATTATAACACTTTTACATAATCACACTTTCATTTCCACCAATCTTACATAATATCATCTCATCTCATTATAGATTTCACTTATCTTTAAATAAATTTCCATTTTATATTTCAATTCATTAATTCAATATCAATATCATTTCATCCAAATATACATTCCCAGTTCTTTATCCCCTATTATTTCCATTTTTAGCTTGCCACCTATTTTATTTTACATTACACATCATTCTTGTCCTTAATTTTCCCTAAACCAATCATATGGTGGCTCAGGCTGTAAATGCCTGCTCTTAAGATCCAGCTGTCTACAACTACTGTAGGCTCGAATCCCACCAGGCTCAAGGTTGACTCAGCCTTCCATCCTCTCGGGGTAGGTAAATTGAGGACCCAAGATTGTTGGGGGCAATTAGCTGACCTTGTAAAAATGCCGCTTAGTAATAAGCAGGCATATACAATGGAATGAAGGCTATTGCTGAGCATATTGGATTGTGCTCCAAAAATTGTAAGCCGCCCTGAGTCTTGGAGAAGGGCGGCATATAAATGTAATTAAAATAAATAAAAAAATAAAAATATAATAATAAACAATCAAAAGAAAAGCAAGAATAAAGCAAAACCAATATATTCAGGCTCCACATGGTATATCCCCTCAATCTATCTAATTTAATCATTCATTCCCCAACTTTATGCATATTAACATTAAGTAATCAACTGTATATTTTAAGACATATATATTTTAAGATATCCTCCCCTTAAATTGCTAAAATAACTACCTAATATATCTCATTTCATCTTAACTTTTCTTTTAGTCCTTAATAGTCATATTTTCCCTTTTCTACTTAGCAAAAATTTATATATTTGAATACATTTCACTTTTCTTATAATCATTAATAATCATATTTTTCTTCCTTACCACTTATCATAAGTTAGTCTATATATTTTAATACATTTCCATTCCCATTTTATTCCTCAAATACAAGGGTTCCTAACCGCATAATTCATATACAGTCATATATATATATATATGTAGGTCTTGGTGTATTCGGGTCTTGTCCCGTGTAAGATTGAGAATACCTTGGCAACGTTTCGACAAAATCTCATCCGTCATCTTCAGGCTGGTGTCTTCAGCTTCGTTCTCCTGGGAGAAGTGTGTGATCGTGGCTGTTTTTCCTTTTTAAACTCTAGAGTTGGCTGTGTTGTTACTTCTTGATTGGTTTGTGGAGTTGATGTATGCAGATTGGATGGCTTTTTCCTGAGACCCTGTGTGGCTGAGGTGCTGGCTGTGTCTCTCAGCCTTTTGTGTTGTAACGACCTGGGTAATGGGCTGTGTGATGACCTTCTGAGTTCTATTGTTGTGACGTCCTGGGTGTGGTGCTGTAATCTCCTGGGTCGTTGTCTGTGCTGCAACCTCCTGATGTTTTGTGTTGTGATCTCCTGAGTTCTGTGATGTAGTATCCTGGGTGGAAGGCTGTGATGTGGCATTCTGGGCCTTGGTTTGGCTCGAGTTTGAGGTCTGGCTATGTGTTTATAGCATGTGTCAGTTTGCTTAGTTTGGGGTTGGAGGGGTGTAGCAGCTGGTGTTGCAGCCATGGTCTGGTTTCTGGATGGTGGTTGCCTTTCATCTGTGGCGTGGGTTTGGGTTTGAGTCTGGTGAAGGAGATTGGTGGTGGCATCATGTGTTATTTTGGGTCCGGTGTTGGTTTTCGTGGCTGGGACTCGTTTGTTGATTAGGGCTAGTTTCCAGATGTCTGGTAGGCGGAAGTATCATCCCGTTTATTCATGTTATGGGGGTGTTTCTCTATTTCATGGCTTCCCTAATTATTCTCTTGTTGAAGTGTTCAGTATTGGAGATAAGTTTGGATCCAATAGGTCGTTACAACACAAAAGGCTGAGAGACACACAGCCAGCACCTCAGCCACACAGGGTCTCAGGAAAAAGCCATCCAATCTGCATACATCAACTCCACAAACCAATCAAGAAGTAACAACACAGCCAACTCTAGAGTTTAAAAAGGAAAAACAGCCACGATCACACACTTCTCCCAGGAGAACGAAGCTGAAGACACCAGCCTGAAGATGACGGATGAGATTTTGTCAAACGTTGCCAAGGTATTCTCAATCTTACACGGACAAGACCCGAATACACCAAGACCTACATATATATATATATATATATATATATATATATATATATATGTAGGTCTTGGTGTGTCTTAATCCCGTAAGGTTGAGAATATTCAACCTTACGGGACAAGACCCGAATACACCAAGACCTACATACCTTTACCCTTGAAAATCTATATATATATATATATATATATATATATATATATTCCTGTAACTGTTCTTGGTATGTTTTAGCCTCCAGCCCCCTAATCATTTTTTGTTGCTCATCTCTGCAGTCTTTCCAGATTTTCAATATCCTTTTTATATTGTGTTGATGACCAGAACTGGATGCAGTATTGTAAATATGGTCTTACTAAGGCTTTGTAAAGCGATATTAGAACTTCATGTGATCTTGATTCTATCTTTCTGCGAATGCAGCCCAGGATTGCATTGGCAATTGCATTGGTGTTGCCTGAAAATTTGATGATTTCCCCTTCAATTCCCTCATATAGATTTTTTTTTTGAAGACATTGAAGATTGCCGGCCCTAAAATGGAAGCTTGGGATCCCCCATTGCTTACTTCCCTCCATGTAGATAAGGTGCCCCAGAGGACTACATGTTGAATGTAATTTGTCAGCCAGTTACAAACCCACCTGGTGGTGGTGTTCCCTATTCCATGTTTTCAAGAATCTGAGATCAATATTGAACAAAGAGCTGTAAATTCCTGGAGAATCACTGAAAGAAGCATCCCATGAAATCTCTTTCAGACTGTAGTGATGATTTCAAGAGGTTGAATTATTCAGAGTACCTCCAATCCAGAATAAGAGCAAGAAAAACATTGAATAAAGGCTCAAATTGTAAAAAAAATTTCTATGTTCCTGCAGCTTCATAGGTTCCTGAAAAACTTCCAACATCACAATATTTCCAGAGATGGGATTTCTTTTGATGAAAATGGAGTTCCTGTTGGTGACTTTGATATCATGCACTGGACATCAGTTTTGAACAAATCAGATGCAGGGGTGAAAATTGGGAGTGTAGAAAGACAAGCCTCCTCGGAAGTCAAGATTTCTGTCAATCAAAGTGCCATCCAATGGCCAACTTTATTTAACAAAGTAGTTGAGGCTGCTTGGATTTTGCTCTTCTACTTATCTCCATATGTGTAAATTTTCTGCTCAGAAATAATTCTTATTGAGACCAACTGAGATAACTTCCAACTAAGAGAACTTTATGCCTCATTAATTTATTAGATATCATTTTACTTTAGAAGTGTTACAATAATCTTTCACACATTGGAACCTGCTGCATTGTATTGCGGTACTTGCAATCTACATTATTTAACTGCAATATGTTGCCATAATTTATAGTATATCAAATTATCTTGTTATCAGAAACAGAAAATCCAGAATGTCTATGGAGATTCTTTGTCATCCAGGTCATGGTTGTGCCAAAGGTGTTTTTTCAAGAGGCACCTGGACTTTTTTTTCCCTTGAAGATGTTTCACTTCTCATCCAAGAAGCTTCTTCAGTTCTGACTGAATGGTGGAGGATGGAAGGATTTGGAACTACTGAAAAGACTGCATTGTCAACAGGATATAGATTCAGCAATTGCAGGAAGGTTCCACACCCATTTGCACTATTCACATGACCCTGCGGGCACAGATAAATTCAAGGGGCCAACAACTTTCAGAAAGACTGCTAACAACCAGATGACTGCAAGGAATATAAATCCGTCCATACCGCACCATTCAGTCAGAACTGAAGAAGCTTCTGGAATGAGAAGTGAAACGTCTTCAAGGGAAAACAAAGATCAGTTGTCTTTTGAAAAAGCACCTTTGGGAGAAAATCCAGAATAGGAAGGGTTAAGCCCCCTGAATTGCATAAGAGGAAGATAGCATTAAAAATGTGGCAAGGGAAATGAGGACAGCTAAAAAATGTCATTTACATATGATGATACAATGATCAGTTGTAGGAGAGAAAGAAAGAGATTCTAGAGAAACTAGATTTGGGAAGTTTCCTGTGGAAGCTAAGATGGAGAAAAAATATATACAAGTTATTGCATTCTCATACATGCACTAAGGAGAAACACCTTTTGCAATGGAACTTCTTTCCTTTCAAAAGAAGAATAAGGGAACGACTCTGTTTTGGGATCTAAAATGGAGATTGATAGAGGAAAGAGAATGACCCTTCATTTGCCCCTTGCAAGTAGAGTAATTGAAGTTCATGCCACTACCTCTTGACTGATTTTGCTCAATGTGCTCCTGACTTTTGGAAGCCAGTTGATTTTCTTTAAAATTCGTACAAATCTTTCTGTTTATGTTTAAAGGTAAAGGTAAAGGTTCCCATTGCATGTATGTGCTAGTCCTTTCCAGCTCTAGGGAGTGGTGCTCATCCCCATTTCAAAGCCGAAGAGCCAGCACTTTCCAAAGACATCTCCATGGTCATGTGGCCAACATGACTAAACACTAAGGCCTCATGGAACGTTGTTACATTCCCACCAAAGTGGCCCCTATTTTTCTACTTTCATTTTTACATGCTTTTGAACTGCTTCGTTGGCAGAAGCTTGGACAAGTAATGGGAGCACACTCCATTACGTGGTACTAGGGATTCAAACCGCCAAACTGATGATCTTTCTGATCATCCATTTATATATTGCCTCTAATTTATATATTGCCCTGATTAATCTTTCGCTTTATATTTAGACGGTGCCTTATTCAAGATGTACAAAAAGTTGCTCCCCAGGTTATGCCAAGCTGGTGAGAGAGGGAGCCCCAGTTTGCTGCTACGACTGTTCTCTGTGTATGGAAGGAACATTCTCTGGGCAAAAAGGTACAGTAGGTGGCTTCAAAAACAACAAAATATCAGGAGACAATCAAAATTTTCTATTGCTTTTTTGGGGTATTTGATCAAGAAGCAAGAAAAAAACATTGGACATCTTGAAGGCATCCACAAACATTTCAAAGATTGGGCACTATCACCGAATTTTGTACGATGATGCAATCATTAAAATAATCTATTGAGGTGTTACTTTCTTCCTTTGTTTTGGGAAACAGGACAAGTTTTGAGAGCTGATAATCACATTCATCTTCAGCCTTTTAAAAGGCTGTTGGTTATTTTAACTAATATTGTGTCATATGAATATCCCTGGGCAGAAATATTATATTATTCCTTGAAAATGAAGCAATTGATTTCTGATGAGGTTTTCTTGCTCCTACAGCAGCAGAAAGAGATACACACTAGCCAATTTTTTTTCAGATGCAGCCCATTGTGAAAAGTGTCCAGATGATCAGTATTCCAATAAGAAGCGGGATCAGTGTGTCCCCAAAAGTATAAGCTTCTTATCCTATGAAGAATCATTGGGACACATCCTGGCTTTCTTTGCCATTGTTTTGTCCCTAACCACTGCCTTTATTCTGGGAATCTTCATTAAATACCGAGACACTCCCATAGTCAAAGCCAACAACCGTGAACTCACCTACGTCCTCCTGGTTTCACTCCTGTTTTCTTTCTTGACCTCCTTTCTATTCATCGGTCGCCCCATCAAAATGACCTGTCTCCTTCAACAAACCATTTTCAATATTGTTTTCTCTGTAGCTGTGTCTTCTTTGCTGGCCAAGACTGTAATGGTGGTGGTGGCCTTCCTGGCCACAAAGCCAGGAAGCAACATGAGGAAATGGGTTTGTAAGAGTCTTGCCCATTCGATTGTTTTATCCTGCTCTGGTATTCAAGTAAGCATCTGTATGATATGGCTGGGAATCTTCCCCCCGTTCCCAGATTCTGACTTTCATTCCCAGCCAGAACACATCCTGCTGCAGTGCAATGAAGGTTCAGTGGCCATGTTCTACACTGCCCTTGGCTATATGGGTTTTCTGGCTGTCATCTGTTTCTTGGTGGCATTTCTGGCTCGAAATCTGCCAGGGACCTTCAATGAAGCCAAACTGATCACCTTCAGCATGTTGGTTTTTTGTAGTGTTTGGATCTCCTTTGTCCCCACCTACCTGAGCACCAAAGGGAAGTACATGCTAGCTGTGGCCTCCAGCTTGGGTTTACTGGGCTGCATTTTTATCCCCAAATGCTACATTATTACCCTGAGACCTGACATGAACACCAAGGAACATCTGATGATGAAAACTCATTAAGGCTCCTTGTGCTGGTGTTTATTTTTTTGTTCAGTTTACATCCAGTATAAAATCACATACTTTGAAGTCATGTTTTACATGTTGTTGCTTATCTTTCTTCATTCATCCATGTGAATTTTGAATTATAATAATTGAGTAGTAAAGTTACTAAAACAATTCAAACTATTTCAATTAATCATATCCTTCAATTGTCACAGTCTGAATTCATGTTAAATCATAAGTATCATCAATGACATTAATCAAATTTCTGACACCACGCCAGATAATCTGTTACCAGAGATTTTCTGATATGGTTTTAGACTAAACTAAGGACCATGGCTAATGATGTTTGTTTTTCTTGCTGTAAAGGTTGGTGTTATGTTTTATTTTCTGGGATGATTTCCTGACTTTTTTTAAAAAACAGTTAATTTCAAATATTTATTTATTTATATTTATTTATATTTGAACTTGTATGCTGCCCCATCTCCAGAGACTCAGGGTGGCTCACAGCTAAGAACACAAACAATAAATATTTAAAAAACCATTAAACCAAGAACAAGCCCAAATATAAGACATAAAAACAGTGAACATTAAAACCCTCCCTCCCCCAGGGAGGGGTCACAGCCCAGGTTGGTTGAATAACCAGGTCTTTAATTCACAGCGGAAGGTGCGGAGATCAGGGGCCAGGCGGAGCTCCAAAGGCAGTTGATTCCAGAGGTCAGGGGCCGCGACAGAAAAGGCTCGTCGTCGGGGAGTCACCAGCTGGCACTGACCTGCCGACGGGACCCCGAGGAGTCCTTGCCTATGAGCTCGCACAGGGCGGCCAGTACTAGGTGTCGGAAGGAGACGCTCCCTCAAATATTGAGGACCCATGCCATGTAGGACTTTGAATGTCAAAACTAAGACCTTGAATCTCACCCAGAGCGCAACCGGTAGACAATGCAGGCCGCGCAGGAGGGGGGTAACATGGGAGAACCGGGTAACTCCCATCAGCACCCGCGCAGCCACATTCTGCACCAGCTGCAATCTCCAGATGGTATGCAAGGGCAGTCCTAAGTAGAGAGCGTTGCAGTAGTCGAGTCTAGAGGTGACAAAGGCATGAGTAACTGTGTGCAGGGCATCCCGGTCCAGAAAAGGACGAAGTTGTCGAACTAGACGGAGCTGGGCAAAGGCCCCCCTGGTGACGGCCCCCACCTTCTCCTCCAACCGGAGCCGTATATCCAGGAGGACCCCCAGATTCCGCGCCCTATCCACAGGGGGCAACACATCTCCCCCTATGGCCAGAAATGGACAATCTAGACTGGGCCAAGATGCCGGTACACACAGCCACTCAGTCTTGGCCAGGTTGAGTTGAAGCATGTTCCTACTCATCCGGATCCGTACCGCATCCAAACACCGGGACATCAGGGAGAGGGCATCGCTGATCTGGCCTGGGGTGGAAATGTACAGCTGAGTGTCGTCAGCGTATTGATGGAATCTCACCCCAAAACCATGGATGATCTCACCCAGCGGTTTCATGCAGATGTTAAATAAGAGAGGGGAAAGGACTGACCCCTGTGGGACCCACAGAGAGAGCCCTTGGGGTCGACCCAACCCCCTCCACCAACACCGATTGCGACCGCCCCGAGAGGTAGGAGGAGAACCACTGAAGAACAGTGCCCCCCACTCCCAGCCCCCCAAGGCGATGCAAAAGGATACCATTGTCAATGGTATTGAAAGCCGCTGAGAGGTCTAATAGGACCAGGACAGAGGAAAAACCCCTGTCGGCCCTCCAGAGATCATCCATCAGCGCGACCAATGCTGTCTTCGTGCTATGACCGGGTCAGAAGCCGATTGATACAGATCCAGGTAGTCCGCTTCATCCAGGAAGAGCGGGACCTGCTGAGACACCACATTCCACAACCTTAAGCTAAAAGCGAAGGTTGAGACTGAGCGAAATTGTCTAACACAATCGGGTCCAAGGCAGGCTTCTTCAGGAGGGGTCTCACCACTGCCTCTTTCAAGGCGGAGGGGAAGACACCCTCCCTCAGTGAAGCATTGACAACTGCCCGGAGCCAACCGCAGGTGGCCTCCCTGGCGGCATAAGTCAGGCAGGAGGGACACGGGTCCAACAAACATGTGGTGGAACTCAGCCACCGCATAATCCTGTCCACTTCATCCTCAGAAACAGGATCGAACTCATCCCAGATAACGGTGGCCAGACGACCTGCCACCCGTTCCTCAGACTCCTGCAAATCAGAGGACAACCCATCCCGAATGCGAGCGATCTTATCCAACAGATATTGACCAAACTCCTCAGCCCTACCGCGCAACGGGTCCGGCCCTCCCTTAAGATGAAGGAGGGAACGGGTAACCCAAAACAGGGCGGCTGGGCGGTTATCTGCGGACGCTATGAATGTGGAGAGATAAGACCTCCTCGCCTCTCCCATAGCCACCAGGTAAGTCCTAATATAGGCTCTTAGCTGGGCACGATCGGATTGGGAACGGGTCAACCTCCACCTGCTCTCTAAGCCCCTATGACGACGTTTCATCTCCCGGAGCTCCTCAGTATACCAAGTGGCAAACAGGGATCCACGACGTGTAAGGGGACGCATGGGGAAAACCCTGTCGAGGGCTTCCAACGCAGCCCATTGCCAGGCCATTGCCAGATCCTCGGCAGAGCTGTGGGCAAGGGAAGGGAAAAACCCCAGTTCTGCCTGGAACCTTTCAGGGTCCATCAGGCCTGGGGCGGAACCACCTAAGTGGCTCCTCATCCCAGCAGTGGGGGCGGCCTGTTGGAAGACCAGCCGTAGGAGATAGTGATCAGACCATGGAACGGGCAAGACTGTAGAAGTAACTTGCCCTCTGTCACTCCGCCACCGTTCAGAGAGAAAAACTAGGTCAAGAGTATTTCCCCCCTCATGAGTCGGCCTTGAATCAACTGGGTCAGGCCCATGGCCTCCATAGAAGCCATGTAATCCTGGGCCAAACCTGACACCCCCCGCCCCCAGGGAAGGCAAATTGAAGTCCCCCAGGACCATAAGGTCCAGGAACTCCACCGCCACCCCCGAGATGAGATCGAGAAGCCCAGGTAGGGCCGCTGCCACACAGCTGGGGGAAAGGTATGTAAGCAGCAAACCCACCCGACCACCAGGCCCCCATCTCATGAGGAGGGTCTCACTCCCGCCTATCTCTGTAACAGAGACCTCCCTTGGAAACAGGGTCTCCCGAATAACCACGGCCACCCCACCACCCCTTCCCTGGGCCCGAGGCTGGTGCAAGACCTGGAAACCTGGTGGGCACAATTCAACCAGAGGGATGCCTCCCTCCGGGCCCAACCAGGTCTTGGTGATACAGGCCAGTTCCGCCGCCTCCTCCTCGATAATTTCCCAGAGGAGGGAGGACTTATTAGCCATGGACCTGGCATTAAAATACACCAGCCTAAGCCCAGGGGTCCCAGTTCCGCTGCCCCCTAGGGAGGAGGCCATAGGGTCGGAGCACGCAACTGGTCTTAAATGTCGGGCACGCGCTCCCATCACCTGATATGGCCCTATGCCTCGACGTCCCCTCCCGATCCCAACCACCCTGTGAATCGGCCCCACCTCAAGCCGGGCCCCCGCCCTGACCCCCCCCTCCTGCTGCATCCCGGGCTGCAGAGAGACCCCCCCAACCCTACCCCCTTCCCTACCCGCTTCCCTATCCCATTAAAACATCAAATTAAAAATTTTAAAAGCCGACCCTTAAATCCTAATTTAAAATTTAAGCCCTTTGTTGGTCTCTTCTGGCTGGATTATGTAAAATCACTCAGAGATAGATAAATGAGTTAGATAGAGGAGAGAGATTGAGAAAGAGAAAAGCAGAGAGACAGCTAACATTCTATATATTAAGAAAAAATAAATATCAACATGAACATTGGAGCAACATTAACCTTTTTCTATGAACAAATTAATGAGACTAATTGTTATTTTTAACATTCTTCAATCAAAAGAAAAATGTGTACAACTCTGAATGGTTTGAGGGGGAAATCGTGTAGACACCTGGTGTGACAATGAAATTGTGCTTGTGAGTATTAAAATTGGTTCCTGTTTTTTACCCATGTCCATGTCCATATCCATTTCCATATACACATAGTGTGTCCGTGTCTGTGTGTGTCTGTGTGTCCTGCGAACTTACCAATTCAAAGGCTGTAAACACAAGTAGAAAAATAGGTGCGAGTTCAGTGGGATAGGAACAATGTTCCATGCATCTACAGTGTATAGTCATGCCAGCCACTTGACCATGGAAGCATCTTCAGATAGAGCTGGCTCTTCATTTGTGAATCAAACATGAGCACCACCCCTTGGGTTCATTATGACTGACAGGGGAAAATTTTTACCTATATCTACCTAAAACTTTACCTATAAATATATAAATTTGTTTTTGTGCATGTGTTTTTTCTTTGTCTTTTTGTCAGTCAGTCTTTCAGTGTACTGCAGATTAGGAAAGCTATGTCATATAAGTCAGTACTATTATCTAACCTTGTCTTGGTAATGAGGTCTCTGAATGCCATTACTTCTGCCTGATACACTATCTCTCTTTCATTCAAAAAGCATTGGAAAAGCAAAGCCCTCCCAAATGCAATTGCAATGTATTTTTATTCACATACTGACCAGTTTCACTCATTAGGCTAAGTCAGGATTCTAGATTGTCTGAATTTTAATTTCTGTCATTGTAGTGTCGAACCTACCCTAGCCTCTTCTAGGTTGTCTCCAAAGGTGATAAACATTTCCTCCCTGCAATCCTTTACCAAATCAAAGTGTCCAGAGCCCAGCACTCAACAGGAATGAACTCAACAAGAATGAAATGGAATAGGGTTTCCTGCCTAAGCTGAGGGTTGGGCTAGAAGACCTCCAAGGTCCCTTCAAACTCTGCTATTCTATTCTTTTCTATTCTATTCTATTCTAATTTACATGCCCACAGAGCCCTCTCTGTGGGCACATGAGCCATTGCCCTAGCTCAGCTCTACATGCATGTGCACGCACCTCCCACTGGCCAGCTGGTCTTTGGGTGTCTGCTGCGCATGCGTGCAGTGCATGGGGTGCATGCATGGGGATGCACGTGTATGTGCATTGACACACGCACATTGCATTTGGGGAATGCATGCACACGTTTTGGGCACTTGGTGCCAAAAAGGTTACCCATCACTGTCATATAGCATTGGTCATGGTCTCAGCTCATGTTGTTTAGCCCTTCACCTTCAGCCATTGTTAGTATTGTACTGATATAGCATCATCTCTTGGTTTCCTATTAGATTACCTATGTAAGAAACAAGAAATATCACCACAGCATGAAGAAGTCAGTAACAAGCTGTTTTTCAGATTAATGCACCAGGGAATTTTGACTAGATCTTCTTTGTAACCATGAAGACTGATAGTATTCCAAATTTTGAAAGATACAAGACATTTAACAGGGGCCTCCAATACATTGCTCAATATATCATGATCTGGAATTAACCGTTCTGGAGTATTTAACCTTCATTGAGAAAGATGGCCTCATCCACATCAGACAGAATAAGAAGGAAGTATAATGGCCCATTGCCTAGTTCAAGAACATTGAACTGTTTCCCAACATTTTAAGCTTTAGAATCTTAAGGATAAGTTTGCAGAGTAAAAAACAATCAAACTTCCCTGAATTGTTCTTTCTTGATTCTCAAATTAGGATTATTCTCCTGAGTCAAGCGAAACCCTTTTCTCCAACTGCCCACTTTTGTGGCAATGTTCGTTCCCAATTCCACTTCTCATTTTTAAAATCATGATTATTTATTCTCCTTTGGGATTTCCACCACCACAATTAGTTGCCAATCAATGTGACAACCAATGGGGTAGACGGCACCTGATAATCTGATTTGTAACAGCCTCCTTCATTGATGAGGGCAGAGGTTGCGGTAAAGCTGGGAAAATACTGTAGCAGTCTAAAAGTTGGAAGATAAAATTTCCAAATCTGGGGGCAAACTGGACCTTCCTCAATGTAATTGTTGTCTTCTGTGATCTCTGAGATTTAACCCTGTGCTGAACAAAGAACTATAGGAAGGATCTCTTGCAGGATATGTCAAATGTTGCTGCTGCTGCATGTTCAGCTTTTTCTGCTTCAGCTCCTGTCTCAAATTCCCTGTGCCAGTATGCTGGTGAAATGTCCATTTAAGGTGAAAATAGAAGAAAAGGAATGGTTCCATTACTACAAACCAGGAGACTACTGGATTACTGGAATAATGTCTGGAATCTCAGCTCGACTGTACCAATGTTCATTCTTCAAGCCTCCAACACACCAACTGAAAAGGTAACTGTCAGCACGTCCAGAATTCTGGTGATTGATTTTACCTGCTCCAATGTTTTTTCTAGGAATGATTTCATTTTTCCCATTCCTCACCTTGAGAAAGGCAAGTCATTATTTCTCATCCCAAATTGCTTTAGAGGAAAGGCTCCTTAGGAACTTGATGATTTTGTAAAATCTGAGTTCGCAAAGTTTCTTTTAAGTCCTTTCAGAATTGTCAGCCTCAACACTGGGCAACACCGGGCATTGCCAACACTGTCCCACAATGAATCTTGCCTGGATGGGTTTTGTCTGCTTACTTGTCTTTTGAAAAAGCACCTTTGGGAGAAAATCCAGAATAGGAAGTGTTAAGCCCTCTGAATTGCATAAGAGGAAGATATCATTAAGAATGTGGTGAGGGAAATGAGGGCAGCTAAAAAAAGTCATTTACATATGATGATACAATGACCAGTTATAGGACATAAAGATAGGGACTCTAGACAAAGGTAGATTTTGGAGGTTTCCTGAGAACTCTAAGATGGAGAAAAATATATACAAGTTATAGCATTCTTACATATGCCCTAAGGAGAAATACCTTTTGCAATGCAACTTCTTTCCTTTCAAAAGAAGAATAAGGGAATGAATCTGTTTTGGGATCTAAAATGGAGATTGATAGAGGAAAGAGCATGACCCTTCATTTGCCCCTTGCAAGTAGAGTAATTAAAGCTCATGCCACTACTTCTTGACTGATTTTGCTCAATGTGCTCCTGAGCTTCTGGAAGCCAACTCATTTCAGTAAACCTTTATAATTCATACTAATCTTTCAGTTTATGTTTAAGAGCAAAGGTTCCCCTTGCACATACTTGCTAGTCATTTCTAGATCTAGGGGGCAGTGCTCATCTCCATTTCAAAGCCGAAGAGCCAGCACTGTCTGAAGACGTCTCTGTGGATATGTGGCCGAAATGACTAAACACTGAGGGCACATGGAACGCTGTTACCTTCCCACCAGAATAGTCCCTATTTTTCTACTTGCATTTTTACGTGCTATCAAACTGCTAGGTTAGCAGAAACTGGGACACATAATGGGAGCTCATTCCATTACGTGGTGCTAGGGATTCAAACCGCCAAACTGCCAACCTTTCTGATTGAAAAGCTCAGTGTCTTAACCACTGAGCCACCATGTCCCTAGATATATTGCCTCTAATTCATATATTGCCCTGATTAATCTTTTGCTTTATGTTTAGACAGTGCCTTATTCAAGATGTATAGAAAGTTGCTCCCTGGGTTATGTCAAGCTTGTGAGAGAAGGAGCCCCAGTTTGCTACTACGACTGTTCTCTGTGTATGGAAAGAACATAAGGCAAACAAATGGAATGCACCTATTTAAGCTGGGGCCGGTCATGGCTTAAAGACATTTGAGTGCCTGCTGGTGATTCGTGTTTGAATGGATCAGAGAAGAAGAGACCTGGAAAATGGGGCAGCGGCAGGCAGAGACGTGGGGCAACAGGAAGGAAGGAGGCGCCTCTCAGGATACTGGACTCTCCTAGCTATAACCCTAATGATAACGATAACAACAATGATAAAAATAACAATAATAACAACGATAACGCCAATGATAATGATAATGATGATAAAGATAATGATAATGCCAAAGCCAATGATAACGATAAAGATATCGCTAACGCTAATGATAAAGATAACAATAAATATAATATGATAACGATAACACCAACACCAACCCTAACCCTAATGACGAGGACCACAACCACAACACTAACCTTAAACGTTATGGGATGGCCTTTTGTGGTGACCTTCCAGCAGCCCAGTGAAATGTGGGAGCTGGATTCACTTAACAACCATGCAGAGGTGACTTCTTGATACCAAGAAAAGAAAAATCAAAGTCCTCTTGAAAAAGCGCCTTTGGGACGGCAGAGAACCTCCATAGACCACGTTGAACCATGTTCCTAACATGAAAACAGCAGCGATTCACTTAAACGACCATGGCAAGAAAAAAAAATCACAAATTCTTATTCGTATTAATATCCAAAGAACGTGAAGAATAAATAAATCAATACATAAATAAATGTGGGGGTTTTTTCCTTCTTTCTAACTGTATGAAACTTGTTTAAAATATCAAAGAAGGGGCACAGGATTATTGTGGGGCAGATTATGTCAGAGCTCTTTGCAAAAAGAAAACAATGTCCACCACTCGTTCAATGAAACATTGAAAAAAAAAATTTTAAGAAAAAAAGAAAAAATCTGCAGTCATGGAGCCATGTTCGATTGTGGGCGGAAATGGGTTCATTTGCCAGGTAGTAGTACCACTTCCGCTTCTGTCGTCCGTCATCCCTTTTCCTCATTTCTTGTTTCCCGTCGCTTTCCATCATTGGTCGTTTCTCGTCCAGACATCATTTCATTGAAAACAAAAAGTTGATTGTAGAAATGAATAAATTAAAGGAAGCAGAAAGGAAAGAACCAAAGCACAGGCAGTCCTGGACTTACAAAATTTCATTCAGTGATTGAAGTGGTAATGTCACTGAAGCAAGTGACTTATGACCATTTTCCATACTTACAACTATTGCAGCATCCCCCTGGTCACGTGAGTTATGGTTGGATGCTTGACAACTGACTCCCATTGATGACGGTTGCTGTGTCTGGGAGTCATGGGATCACCTTTTGGTACCTTCTGATGAGCAAAGTCAAGGGGGAAACAGATTCACTTAACAACCATGTTGTTAATTTAACAACTGCAGTGATTCATTTAAGAAATGTGGCAAGGAAAGTCATAAAATGGGGCAAAACTCATTTAGCACATTTTCCACTTAGCAACATAAATTCTGGGCTCAACTGTGGTCGCACATTGAGGACTACCTGAACAGAACTGCATGAAGAAAATGGAGGCAGAATCTATGAGCAGCCAGAGCCTCAGTAAGGTTGAATCGGATCCGGGATTACTGCTGGACAGGTGAGAATTCCAGGAAGACCTTGGACAGCTCCTTGGATGGGCTAAAAAGGCCTTGTTGGGCCAGCTAGGAATCTCCCTGCACTTACTGCCTAAGAGAGTCTTCCCCTGCTCTCTGCACATGCTCCCTGCCTGCCTGCCTACCTCCCACAAGACGAGGAGGCAAGGGGTCTTTGGAGGCTGGCATGTCCTGCAAAGAAAGGGACACAGGAAGCTTTTGTGCTGCATGCAAAGGTCTGGGCAGCCTTGGTGCTTTGGTCTAAGGTGGGAACATCTCAGACCACAGCAGGATGGCCGGGCAATGCAGGAAGCCCTGCTCTGAGAGCTCCTTCCAGCAGTTTCGGCCATGATTTCCTACAGGGGTGTCCTCAGGCAGCTCAAGGTCTCAGGGCATCTCCTGCTTTCTAACTTTCATCCCTCAAAGCAAAGAGGGGAACTGTAAGCCTTTGCAAGGGGACTTTTCTGCACTCTCCCCACACCAGAGGCCAGGGCTGCAATACAAGGCCCCAGGTGGAATATGTGCCATCAAGTCCTTGTTGGCTCTTAGTGATTCCTTCTCAAAGTCCCCCTTTCCCTCCCTTCGAGATACTGCGGATGCTTAGAGCTCAAACCATGAAGAGACCATACACACCCACTTCACGGTCTGTTTCTGTTGCTCCCCTCTGGGAGGAGGTTTCCAAGTATCTATAGCGGAACTTGCAGATTGTGTAACAGCTTTGTTCCCTATCCTATGCCATCCATCTGCAAAATTCACAGGATTCGTTTTTCTCACCATGAATAAGTATAACTAGGCTGTTGTTTCTTGTAATCTTGTTTCTCTGAGCCATATAATATATGTTGGTATCTACGTAATTTTGAATTTATTTGTTTGTTTTCTTATTTATCATCATGTTTACGTAATGTTAAATTGGAAGTGGTGATTTTTTAAAGAGCTTTATGAAACAAAAAATCATTTTTAATGTATGCCAACTAGTATACATTCAAAGTCACAATAAAGTTATTCTATTCCATTTTATTCTGTTCTGTACTACTCTGTATTCTATACTAACTCAATATCTGTGTTCACTGCAAAACTATGTGGTCAGCCTTAGTTTTTTGGGGAGGAAAATAAGGGGAAAAATTCTGCCTCTGCCTACCAGCATCCATCGGTATGCATCTGGCTAGCGCCCTGTCAGTGTGTGAGAGGGCTGTTTTGAAACTGAAACAGGATTTGCTGTGTGAGGAAGACAGAGACAGCAAGGAGAAAGGGCGTGGCTTACCTCAACTGTTCTGCACTAAAGCTGGTTGCTATTGTGAAACTAGAACTGAAACTGAAACTCCTCTCTCTGCTTGCTTTTCGCATTTGGAACAGATTTTCAGGTGGGGAGGGGAGTAGAATTCTCAGCATCAGAGCACGTTAATAATAATATATTAAATACTAAGGCTCTGATGGTCATTTTCAAAAATCCTTTCTTAGTGAACACCTAGAAGCCAAGAGGAACATACCTGCCAAATTTCAAGTTCACAGGCCTTAAGGTTCTGGAGATTTTGTGATGAGGCATGAGTGGTATTTTGCTTTTATACATATTTGATTTGATTTGATTTGATAAGATTCTATTCTATTCTATTCTATTCTATTCTATTCTATTCTATTCTATTCTATTCTATTCTACTCTACTCTATTCCATTCCATTCCATTCCATTCTATTCTACTCATAGAGTCCTGGGGAACACCATGGCTTGCACTGTTTGAACTCTTTAGATAATGAATGAATGAATTAATTAATTATTTCTTTTATTGGGGGAACACCATGGCTTGCACTGTTTGAACTCTTTAGATAATGAATGAATGAATTAATTAATTATTTCTTTATTGGCCAGGTGTGATTAGACACACAAAGAATTCTATTCTATTCTATTCTATTCTATTCTATTCTATTCTATTCTATTCTATTCTACTCTACTCTATTCCATTCCATTCCATTCCATTCTATTCTACTCATAGAGTCCTTGGGGAACACCTGCTTGCACTGTTTGAACTCTTTAGATGAGAATGAATGAATGAATTAATTAATTATTTTATTGGCCAGGTGTGATTAGACACACAAAGAATTTGTCTTTGGTGCATATGCTCTCAGTGTGCACAGAAAGATAAGATACATTTGTCAAGAATCATAAGGTACAACATTTAACAATAGTCATAGGGTACAAATAAGCAATCAACTGATACTAGGAAATAAATCGTAAGCCTACAAGCAACAAAGTTACAGCCATACTGTTATGTATGTAGGTTTGAATGTTATTGGTTTATTTGAACTGTTCTTGTAAAATGTTGAATGGTATTGGTTTAAATAGTGCGGGAAGAAACCCTGCACTCCCATTGGCTGGCAACTACGGCTGCAGGCTATAAGAGGCAGCCATAGCCAAGCCACAGGGTCCATTCGAGCTGTAGTCACTGAATAAACTCTTGCTGGAACTCTTCGCCTGACTCTTCATGCAAACTTAACACTGGCGACGAAGGTGGATTTCCTGAAGAGAAGACGACCAAAGCAACAGAGAGATGGCTGCGCTGAACACCCCCAGCCCCGTCGATCCGTGGCGGAAGACTGGGAATCGTGATGCGGATCGCTTCCAGATGTACCTGGAAGGAAACGACCGGCATCCCCGAGAGATGGAAGAGGGCGGTATTTCACGCACTGCAGTCCGGCAGTCTTCAAGATGGCGGCAGGCTAGGGAGCTGCAGAACTGAAGGTAATGGAATGGCCTGATTTGAGAAACTTTTAAGAGCCCATTACCACAAGTATCGCGGCCTCATTAAGAGACACATTTAATTTTACCTGGGATCAAGGGGAAAGCGAATGTTAATGACTTCGTGGCAAGTTTAAGGACATTGGGGTGCTTGTGACTTTACCAACTTAGAAGAGGCCATGCGTGATCGGTTTGTTTTAGGCCTCAAAGATAAGGTCTTACAAAGCAAACTGTTAATGAAACCTAAGATCACGCTTAAAGAGGCCATTGAAGAAGCTGTTTCAGCGAAGCCACCAAGTCCTCAGCAGCGGCCATGAAAAGATTAACAAGGCCTCAAGCCATTCTGATGTGAAAAATCCACAACAACCCATTGAACAAATAGACTCTGATTCAGATTGCAGTGAGGTGGAGGAAGGGATTTTTAGACTCAGAATGGAGAAGAAAAGGAAAGACCCTGGGAGAAAGAGCAAGAATTTTATTGCAGAGGCTGTGGGGGCATCCCCGCACTGAATGCAAGTTCTTAGACACCATCTGCCTCAGAAAAGGGTCACCTAGCCAGAGTCTGCAAATCATCCAGAACTCCACCTAGTAGGAAGAAATTTCCTGAAAAGGATTTTAAGCCCAACAACTTTTTGAAAAGATGGGTGCAATTCAGAAGCAAATGGGAAGAATGAAACTCACCAAACAATCACCATTGGTCATTCTTCACCCTTGAGAAGCAGAAAAGTACAGTGAAGGTGTTCATTGAAGGAAGGCCTTGCCAAATGGAAGTGGACTCAGGCTCTTATTTATCTATGGTGTCATGGGACACTATTCACAGGCTTCCCAACATTCAGAAGAAACATTTCCAGAAGCACTGACTCTTAAAGACTACCAAGGGAACAAGATTCCAGTAGTTGGAGCAAGAGATTTCAATGCTAAAGGCCACACCAAACGTTTGCCCCTGACCGTGGACAAGGATCACCCAAGCTTGCTGGGACTTGAGTGGTTCAAGCCACTAGGCATCGAGGTGACTGGCATCAATCACGTGAGCAACTCTGAATGGGAGGAGGCCTTGAAGTCTGAGTTTCCAGAGGTCTTCAGCGAAGGACTGGGCAAGTATATGGGGACCCCTATCACTTTCAACCTAGATCCCAAGGTGCCCCAATTGTTTAAAGCCCAGGAGGGTTCCATTTGCTTTAAAGAAAAAAATTGATGCACAATTAGACAAATTAATTGCTCAAGGGGTTTTAGAGCCCACTGATCACTCCAGATGGGAACACCCATAGTCACACCAGTCAAGGCTGATGGGTCAGTAAGAATTTGTGGAGACTATAAGGGGACACTGAACCATGCTGCAGCAGAGCATATCCAGTGCCAGTTGTGCATCATCTGTTACATTCACTTGGCAGGGGTACAGTCTTTGCCAAATTGGACTTGGCCCAGGCATATCAACAACTAACAGTTGATGATGCCACTGCAGAGCCCAAACCATTGTGACTCATAGAGGTGCCTTCAAATGTAAAAGGTTACAATTTGGAGCATGGCACCAGGCATTTTTCAAAGTCTTATGGAAAGAATGCTCAAGGACTGCCAGGGGTAGTGCCTTACTTTGATGATGTGTTAATTTGCTGAAAATGACACTCAGCTTCAAGAAAGACTCAGAGAAGTCCTTACCAGATTCAGGAAAGCGGGGTTAAAAGTCAAGGAAGAAAAATGCACACTTAAAACAGACAGGGTTGAGTTCCTGGGCTACATGATTGACAAGCATGGCATCCACCCTACTGATGCCAAGGTTAAAGCAATCAAAGAAGCCTAAACCTAAATGCAAAACAGATTTGCAAGCCTTCCTTGGACTATTAACTTTATCACATGTTTCTACCTCAAAAGGCACCATTGCTGAACCTTTGCACAGATTGCTTGATGAAGGTGTTTGGATCTGAGGGAGAAAGGAACAGCAAGAGACTAATCACATCTGATGCTGATACATTCTCTGAGAATTTGCCTGTTGTACTGACTTGTTGCATCCCCTTTGAGTGGGGGAGCACAGGCTTCCCAGTGGGAGGGAAGCCCTATTGCATTTTACTCTTGCACTTTGACCCAGAGAGGAATTATAGCCAACTGGACAAAGAGGCAGTTGTTGCAGCTGTCAAGAAATTTCATGAATATCTGTAGGGACATTTACCATTGTTACAGATCACAAACCTTGTTAGGCATTGTGGAGACAAACCTACACCTACTATCCTGTCACCAAGAATGCTGAGGTGGACTGAATTTCTTGCAGCTTATTCATACAAACTGATTCACAGGCCTGGCAAGGACATTGGACATGCTGATGCACTGAGTTGCCCACTGCCTTGCCACAAGGAGGACTTTGAACCTGAAACACACTTTTTTCCTAGAAACTGCTAAGCTTCCAGTTCATGCTGCTGAAATTGCCAGAGAGACTGCCAAAGACACTGTGTTGGCTCCTGTTATAGGCTGGATTAAGAAAGGTTGGCCTCTTCAAGATCTACCTCACCTTGCCCAACCTTTTAAGTCCAGGCAAACTGAATTATCTGTATTAAGAGGATGTATTTTGTGGGGTAACAGGGTGGTTATTCCTGCAAAACTGCAAAGAGAGGTTTTGGAAATGTTACATGAGGGTCATCCTGGATTGTAAGGATGAAGGGATTGGCCAGGAGTTATGTATGGTGGCCAGGTATTGACAAAATGGTTGAAAACTGGGTTGCATCTTGTCCCAATTGCCAGGTAGTCAGGCCTCACTCCCCACCCCCACAGGAATGGGAATGTCCTAGGGGCCCGTGGTCTAGGATCCACATTGATTTTGCAGGTCCTACTAGAGGGCACACACTTTTCTGGTATAGTAGATGCATATTCCAAATGGCTCGAGGTATTTCCCATGACATCCACCACAACTGATGCTGTCATCAAGCAGCTCAGAAAACTGTTTGTAACCCATGGGTTACCTGATGTTCTTGTCTCTGACAATGGCCCTCAATTACATCTAACATTTTTGAATCCTTTCTAGCACAACAGGGTATCAGACATGCCCTCACTGCCCCTGGGCACCCTTCTAATGGTCGGCTGAACGCATGGTACTTACCAAAGAGAAGCTTCAGCAACTGGGTCCTGGGGACATCACTGAGAAGCTTGAAAAACTTCTTAGTGTTCAGCACATCACTCCTAGCCCATCTAATAACTTATCCCCAGAGTTGTTGATGGGTAGGAAACTTAGGTCTTCCCTTGACCCGCCTTCATCCCACTTACGCACCCAACGCACCACTGGATTCCACTTCCAAAGTTCTGCATTTCAGTGTGGGTGATTCTGTATGCTAAGAAACTTATAGGTGAGCCTTTGGATTCCTGCTGAAATAACTCAAATCACTGGCCCTCGCTCTACAGGGTACAAACAGAGGATGGACTCTGGAGCAGGCACATTGATCAACTTAGATCCAGGTTCCTCAGGAACATTCTGTCTCTCTTCCCTCACCTGATGTCACTAGGGGGAAGGGAGGAACAGGAGGAAAATCAGCAAGCAAGAATCAACCCCATGTGTAACGAGCCATTACACAGGAACCATCCCAAACCTGTCACAATGCCAAGATCCATCCTTAGAAGTGGAAGATTGCACATCACTACCTGACTTGGGTGCTGACATTGGAATGGAGATGGGTTGGGAGGAGAGACCAGATTCTAACAAGTCTAACAGGGTCTTTCACAGGAAGTCCCAGAAATGTCAGCAGACACATTTCCTCTCACTGGGTGAGAACATTAAAACTTCTGAACCACGAAGGTCTCAACGTACATAAGAGCCCCACCTATTTAAAAGAATACATTAGATAGGTTGGGGTTTGGTATGGACTGAACCTAGTGGGAGGGGTGTTATGTATGTAGGTTTGAATGTTATTGGTTTATTTGAACTGTTCTTGTAAAATGTTAAATGGTATTGGTTTAAATAGTGCGGGAAGAAACCCGGCACTCCCATTGGCTGGCAACTATGGCTGCAGGCTATAAGAGGCAGCCGTAGCCCAGTCAACTCGGGTCCATTCGAGCTGTAGTCACTAAATAAAAGTGGCAGTCTAGCCTCTTCTTAAAAGCCTCCAGTGATGAAGCACCCACAACTTCTGGATGCAAAGATTTTCCGCTGATTAATTGTCCCAAATGTTAGCAAGTTTCTCAATTCCAGGTGGCTTCTATCGTTGGTTAGTTTCCAACTGTTCTTTTAAATTGAACAACTGCTGAAAATTTTATCCTTGAGAGCCTGACACCCCATCATAATCCTGGGTATATTTTTGTTATAGTTAAAAAAGCAAATATAAATTCATTGTTTATTGATCAATTTTACACATATATGGCTTTATAATGAATAGAGCTTTCACCTGATTTGTGGTATTTTATGGCCACTCTTTTTCTCGCTATCAAGATACTTTAAACTGTAGCACATTCACATTTGAAGTAAAAGGAAATCTCAGTATAAAAATAAACTTCATGGTTCAATTCATGTTTTGTGGATGGAATCCCGAGGTCAGTTAAATCCCCAGCAAAAATGACTTCTAAAAAGAATCCCAATTTTCAAGTAAATGATTTCTAATAGCAGAATAAAAGCTGAGTTTGAAAGCTATAAAAGATGCTTCTGCTGTCCTGAACACTCGGTCCTCACAGCTATTTGTCCAACTAGGCTGTTCATGCCAGAGCCATGTGAAACATGTGGCTATTGGCTAACTTGATCTCTTTCTCCTTAAATCCTGGAATCCTGTGGTAGAGAATCCACTGAGGGCCAATCTTTCTGGGTCAAGAGGACTTATTGACAATGTTGGGGCATCTTCCTTGGAAGGCAGAAGATACCTGGAGGGCTCCTGGAATTCTCTTTTGGGTGCAATAAAAGGGGGAAACTGTATGAGGCACAAACTTATCCATGATGCGATTTAACTGCAAAAATAGTTCATATATTTTCTGGATACAATCAGCCCTGGTCCAAGCGGGAGGTGTCGGAGGAGTCTTCGTCACTGTACTGAAGGTGGAGCTGGGAGACAGAAGAAGAAGGTGTGAACATCGAAAATGCAGGGCAGGGCTGGGCCTCCGGACCCCTATTTAAGCTGGGGCCGGAAGTGGTTGAAATACATTTGAGGGTCTGCTGGCAATTCAGGTGTTTGAGCTGATCGCAGAAGAGACATGGAGAACGGGGCAGCGGCAGGGGTAGACGAGGGTCGACAGGAGGGAAGAAAGCGCCTCTGGGGATACTGGGCTCTCCTAACGATAACACCAACGCCAATGATAACCCTAACGATCACGCCAACGATAACCCTAACCCTAAGAACAACGAGGACCACAACCACAACGCTAACCCTAAACGTTATGGGGTGGCCTTTTGCGGTGACCTTCCCAGGAGCCTAGTAATTTCGGGAGCTGGACAACCATTTCCCGGGGGTTATTTCTTTGATGAGCAATGAAACATCTTCCAGGAAAAACAAGAAAGTCCAGTTGCCTCTTGAAAAAGCTCCTTTGGGACATCGGAAACATCACAAGTTCCTCTTCGTATTAATATCCGAAGAAGGCGAAGAATAAATCAACCAATACATAAATAAATGTGGGGTGGTTTTTTTGCTTCTTTATAACTGTAGGAAACTTGTTTAAAATATCAAAGAAGGGGCTCAGGATTATCGGGAGATTATGTCGGAGCTGTTTGGGGAAAAAAACAAACGTTCAGCATTCGTTCAGTGAAACATTGAAAATTTAAAGATTCGATGGAGAAAAATCTGCAGTCATGGAGCCATGTTCGGTTCATGACTGCAGATTTTTCTCCATCGGGATCTTTTTAAATCGGGGAGTGTGTTCATTTACCAGGGCTGATGAGGCAATGGGGAGTCTGGACCGCTTCCGCTTCTGTCATCACGTTTCCCCGTTTCTCGTTTCTTGTTTCTGGAATCGAAAGTGCATTTCATTCAAATCTTGCAAATATCTAAGCAACTGGAGGTTTTTTGCGTGTAAATCTCTAATTGGAGAACCAGATTGATGACTTGACTATGAAGGCATTTCATTGGAGAATATGAATTAGGATAGACCCAGAGGGGTGGGGGAAAACCAGGGTCAAGGGGGACAGTGACTTTCGTGTGTCTGCATTCCTTCTCCTCCAGGGTGACAGCAGTGGAAGCAATAGGTGGGTGCTTCCTTCCCAGGAGGGCCCCTCTAAAGTAGCAAGCGACCTTCCGTTCCTTCGAGATTCCATCAACTTCGATTGCGAGTGTCCCGTCAAGGAGACTTGTTCACAAGATGGGGCTGATCGCAGGTAATGGGGATTCACGTCTTCATGTGTCCTGTTGACGGGCTGGCCGTTGACCAGGCAGGGATGCCCCGAGATGAGGAACCTGGAGCCAAAGGTGAAGGAAAAGGCTGCGCGGCGCAGAGAACAAAATGGCAGTGCGCAGATGCCGTTGTGTTCTGGGGCTTCCCTTTCGCGCTTCCTGATCTTGGGACAAGTAGAAATGGAGCTGCGGGCACTTTGTAAAGTCAGGGTCGAGGACTTTCCGCCCCTTTACGACCATCGGACTCTACTCTCAGAATTCTCAGGGCGAGCAGCGGATTAGGGCTGAAGCCAAGCGGGGGAGGGATTAAAAACCATCAAGAAACACTCCGTCAGAAGGTTCAAATGCCCCCGATTCCACTTGTAACCACTGCATTCCTTGCAGTATTAACGCGGGCGTCCGTTTGCAGTCTCTCCACTGATAAAAGAGCAGCAACTCTTGGCCTTTGTGGCACAGCAGCCAAGTGCTCCTCAGCCTCTAAGGGCGGGACGAGGGGGGTTGGGGGAGCTGTCGGCATGGAAAGGAGCCATTTTCTCATCCGTCGTCTAGTTTTGCAGTTTCTCGTCCCTTTTCCTCATCTGTCCACTCTTTTCTTCCTCGCCAGCCCTGGTCTTCGGCGTGCCTGCCTCGCCGCTGCAGCTGGTGCCTGGGAGTGTCCGGCCAGGCTGCTTGGTGGCGGAGGAGCCGTGCGAAATGAAGGGAGGCCCATTTGGGAGGAAACGTCGTGGAAATTCGGCAAAAATGGAGAGGAAGAGAGCCTGTGTGCGTCTGTCAACTGAGAGGCGATATAAATTGGAGAAACAGGTGAAATAAAGACGTGAAGCAACCGGTTGGTGTAGAAGAGGGACAAAGCTGTAGCAGTCGCTTTTACTGTGCTTTAGTGGGAGGGGTCCCGTTTTTGACGCGGGAGGCCCGGGTTTCATTCCCGACCACTGCCAGTCACTTTCTTTGACCACCAGTCCATTTTATTTCAAAAATATCTTCAGCCAGAGATTAAATACTGTAGCTGCATTTTTTTTCCCTAGAAAAGATGTGTTGGGCTTGGATTTCCATAGCTCCCCTGCAACTAAATGCTCAGTCATCGTTTCACTGAAAACAAAAAGTTGATTGTATGAATGAATAAATTAAAGGAAGCAGAAAGGAAAGAAGCACAGCAGAGGTAGTCCTGGACTTACAACACTTCAGTGATCGAAGTGGCAACGTCACTGAAGCAAGTGACTTATGACCATTTTCCACACTTACAACCATTGCAGCATCCCCCTGGTCACGTGAGTTACGGTTGGATGCTTGACAACTGACTTCCATTGATGACGGTTGCTGTGTCCGGGAGTCATGGGATTCCCTTTTGGGACCTTCTGATGAGCAAAGTCAAGGGGGAAACAGATTCACTTAACAACCATGTTATTAATTTAACAACTGCAGTGATTCACTGAAGAAATGTGGCAAGGAAAGTCATACAACAGGGCAAAACTCACTTAGCACATTTTCCACGTAGCAACATAAATTCCAGGCTCAATTGTGGTCACACATCGAGGACTAGCTGAACAGAACTGCATGAAGAGATGGAGGCAAAATCTATGAGCAGCCAGAGCCTCAGTTAGGTTGAATCGGATCCGGGATTCCTGCTGGACAGGTGAGAATTCCAGGAAGACCTTGGACAGCTGCTTGGATGGGCTAAAAAGGCCTTGTTGAGCCAGCTAGGAAGCTGAAGTACAATCTCCCTGCATTTACTGCCTAAGAGAGTCTCCCCCTGCTCTCTGCACATGCTCCCAGCCTGCTTGCCTGCCTCCCAGAAGACGAGGGGCAAGGGGTCTTTGGAGGCTGGCATGTCCTGCAAAGAAAGGGACACAGGAAGCTTCTGTGCTGCATGCAAAGGTCTGGGCAGCCTTGGTCCTTTGGATGTTCGGTCTAAGGTGGGAACATCTCAGACCACAGCAGGATGGCCATGGCAATGCTGGGAGCGCTGCTCTGAGAGCTCCTTCCAGCAGTTTCGGCCATGATTTTGTACAGGGGAGTCCTCAGGCAGCTCAAGGTCTCAGGGCATCTCCTACTTTCTAACTTTCATCCCTCAAAGCAAAGAGGGGAACTGTGAGCCTTTACAAGGGGATTTTCTGCACTCTCCCCACAGTAGAGGCCAGGCCTGCAATGCAAGTCCTTGTTGGCTCTTAGTGATTACTTCTTCAAAGTCCTACTTTCCCTCCTTTCGGGATACTGCTGATGCTTAGAGCTCAAACCATGAAGAGACCCACACACCCACTTCACGGTCTGTTTCTGTTGCTCCCCTCTAGGAGGAGGTTTCCAAGTATCTATAGCAGAACATCCAGATTCTGTAACAGCTTTGTTCCCTATGCCATCCACCTGGTAAACTTTCCAAGATTCGTGCTCCCTTCTGGGAGAAGGTTTCCATGTATTTCTAGCAGGTTCTGTAACAACTTTGTTCCCTATCTTATGCCATCCATCTGCTAAACTTGCAGGATTCATTTTTCTCACCATAAATATGTATAACTAGACTGTTGTTTCTTGTAATCTTGTTTCTCTGAGTCATATAATATATGTTGGTATATACAGGGGTGGGATTCTACCAGTTCTGTCCGGTTGTTAGGGCTCCCGGTAGTTCAGAGAACTGGTAAAATGGCCCCCTGGCTGGCCCTGCCCCTCTCAGCCCGCTTCTCCGCTCCCTGCCCTGTCAATCCCTATTGCACATGTGCAACATTGTGTGCACGTGCGACATGCCAGCAGCCTGCTTTTGCCAGCCAGGCCAGCCATTGCTGCCTGCCTTCCGCTATGGCCCTACCATTACTGATCTTCCTGGGTGAGTGAAGCTCCGAAGCCCCGGTCGCCTTCCCCCCCACACTTGCCTTTTGCTGCCGCAGCCGGTCACCTTTCCCTTACCACTTGCCTTCTGCCAAGGAACACATGGAGAGGCTTGTATAGATTGAATCCTGCTTTTTTCTGTTTGCCCGGCAGCTGTTTCTAATGGGAGGGGGCTCCCATTAGAAACCCTGCCCAGCCCCTCCCAGAAGTCCCCATGAGGCTCATCTGGCTACCAGGTAAGTATAGGGTAGCCTCCTGGGAGCAAAAACGGGGAGTTGGGGGTCCAGCACCGCCCTCCCCAACTCCTTTTTTGCTCCCAAGAGTCTCCAGGGAGGCTTGCTAGGCTGAAAACGGTGTGTGTGTGTGGGGGGGTCTCTCGCCACCACACCACCCCGCTTTTGCTTCCAAGAGGCTCCAGAGAGGCTTGCTAGGCTGAAAATGGGGTGTGGGGGTGTTCAGCACCACCCCCCACCCTGTGTTTTCTCCCAAGAGGCTCCAGGGAGGCTTGCTAGGCCCCATTTTGGGCCTAGGAGGCCTTCCTGCAGCCTCCTGGGTGCATCCAGCCATCCAGTATGCCTGGATTCAGTGTTTAGCAAAAAGAACATTTGGAGCTAAAGTAGTATTGATTCCTGCCTTGGGAATGTTCTGGGTAATCAAAACTGTGCAGTCTGCTAAAACTGTTGGAGCCAATCTTCTTTCTTTCTTCCATATCCTCCTCTTCAAAACTAGTAAGTTGCTCTGCTTTTTAATGCCAGGCTTAGTGTGGTAAGTTCAGAGTGGATTTTGTAGAGAACAGCTTACCTTTGCGTCTCATTCATTTGCTCAATTTCAGAGCATACATTACACAATTTCCAAAGCATAATTCAGACTATTTAGCAGTTTGCCTAGCTGCTGCTTCATTACTTCTTTTGCTGTCACAACCTTTATGGAGTGTCCAATGGCCTTTTAAATTTGACAAGCAAAATGATAGTAAATATTTCTCAGAAATATTTTCCCTCTTCCACTTTATGGTTCATTTAACATACAAAATTATGTGCTCAGGCAGTTTGCAAATTTGTTTTTTTTTATTGGAAGGCAACTCTTTAATTTGAAGATGGTGGTAAATTCTTGGTAATAAAATGGCAAGAAAAGCTCCCCTCTACTTGCTATTTAGAAAGGTTTCATAGAAGGTAGCTTTGGAATTGAAGCCATATGTGTTAAAATAAAATTCTTTCTCTATAAATACAAGTATGCAAAAAGTTTCAAGATTCATCCAAGATGTTTAATGGCTTTAAATATCTGGGTGTTGTACTAAGGTTTAACTCAGAGGTCTTCAAACTTGGCAACTTTAAGACTTGTGGACTTCAACTCCCAGAATTCTCCAATCAGCATAGCTGACTGGAGAATTCTGGGAGTTGAAGTCCACAAGTCTTAAAGTTGCCAAGTTTGGGGACCCCTAGTTTAAGTAGAAAGAGGTTCCAGCTAAAAATATACCATGAATACCATAGAGATGCTTCCTTCCTTCCTTCCTTCCTTCCTTCCTTCCTTCCTTCCAAATTGATCTATATTTTTCTACTTGCATTTTTATATGCTTTTGAACTGCTAGGTTGGCAGAAGCTGGGACAAGTAAAAGGAGCTCACTCCATTACGCAGTGCTAGGGATTCAAACTGCCCAACTGTTGACCTTTCTGATCGACAAGCTCAGCATCTTAGCCACTGATCCACAATGTCCCTTTATATATTGCCTCTAATTTATATATTGCCCTGATTAATATTTTGGTTTATGTTTAGACGGTGTCTTATTCAAGATGTACAGAAAGTTGCTCCCCAGGTTATGCCAAGCTTGTGAGCGAGGGAGCCCCAGTTTTCTGCTTCAGCTGTTCCCTGTGTATGGAAGGAACATTTTCTGGGTAAGAAGGTACAGTAGGTGGCTTCAAAAACAACAAAAAATCAGGAGACAATCAAAATTCTCTATTGCTTTTTTGGGGTATTTGATCAAGAAGCAAGAAAAAACATTACTTTTCTTGGGTGGAGGAAGTGATGTTGCAGCAACTCCTGCTCCCTGTGCTGGCTTCTGCATATTCGTGGGCTCCGAAAGGAGCCAAAACCACTCTGAAAGAATGGTGAAGCAAGGAAGAGGTGCCTGGTGAGGTTTCAGAGGAGAACACAACTCCCCTGTAGATCCCTGAGGCTTTCGATCTTCAAGCTACATCATGAAGAAAAATGGCTATAATGGCCATCACACAGCTGGAGACAGCTTCAACCTAAGAAGAGTGCAGGAGTCGAGATAGTGACTGTGTGGAATTGGGTGAGAAGAATTCTTTTATTTAACCATAACCCCAAAAAAGAAGATTCAGAAAAGGGCTCAGAACTATCTTTAACTTGGCAGCAATTGTTAATGTGAGAAAAATACAGGGAAAGAACTTGGGAAAAATAAAACAAAGACTTAATCTTTAAAACTGAAACAGAAAGGAAATAATTTAAAGGGAAAACTTTTAGAAAAAAGAATCTACCAAATTGGAATTAGTGATTGCACAGGATTGGCGGTGGATAGGCATTACTTAAAATACTGTAATTGATTGTGGAAAAAGAATATAATAACTAACAATTGAAAATATTGATAAACTTGATGAAAGATTAAACTTAAAAGAAACAGTAAAAAAGGTGGAAAGTGGAAACTGATACAAGAGCACCACCTGCTGTTAAAAGTAAAATCCTGTAGATCCTGGCAACTGACTTATTTAAAGTCAAAACTAAAGAAAAATAAAATGAACTGTATTGTTAAAACACTCCCAGAAAATTGGAATATTGAATTAAAATCGGTGGAGGAATATATGAAGATTTCCCCTGGGATTTGGACATGTAGAAAGAAATAGATTGATGGACTCTGGGATACAAAGACTGGTGGACACTGGACTGACAGATGGGGGAAAATTGTTGGTTTAAATAAAGACACTGGATAATTGGACACTTGGATAGAAAAATAAAACAAGCAATAAAAATGAGCGAAATATGTAGAGAAATAGTGTTGGAATTAAAAACTATGAACAGACTTATGGAGACTTACGGAGACTTACTGAGTAAAATACAGAATATGGAAGAAAAATCAAAAATGGAAATGCAAACCACAGAAGACAAGCAAGAAGTACAGGCGGAGGAGGAGCTAAACATATGAGAAACCAGCAAGGCAGAGCAGATGGAACAACAAACAAAGCAAAAGGGAAAAGGGGAATTAAAACTTAAAATATTAATGATTGAGGTAACAAACTCAGGGGAGGAAATTTTGAGATTTAAGCAACGAAGAAGGGAAATTCAGAGAGGTTTTTGAGAGGAAAGGGGCAAAATTAGATTAATGGAAAGAGAAGCAGAGGAATATAACAGAAAAAAGAGGAATGAGCAAGAGAAAGGGTCAAAAAATGATAGAAAATGGGAGGCAAAGTAAGAAAAGATTAATAAATACTGCAAGGAGAGCAAGAGACAATGATTAAAGAAAGAAAGGATAGAGATTCCACATGAAGAGGTGTTATAGGAGTTAAGATATATAGTGATTAATTTTGATAAAATGGGGAAAATGGGTAATCAACACTTATTACTAAAGACATGTAAATAGTTATAGAAATATAAGGCTGAATATTTTAATTGGAGTAAATATGAAATTAAGTATTATAAGATTATTATTAAAGATATGTAATTGCTAATGGGATATATGTATAATTAATATGAATTATGTGGGAAAGAAGTTATGTGGAATTTGAGGGGGGAAATATAGATATATATAGGTATAGTAATAGATAATAAAAATATGTATAGTTATTAGAATGTATAATTTGTCAAATGAATACAAGATGGAAAATATGACCTATGTACTGGAATGAGATTAGAGAGGGACTTGTGTTAAAATACAACAGTGGTACAATTAACATTAAAAGGGGATAAATGTTGCATAATATAACTAAATCTGTTAAACACTACAAATATGATTAATAATATATTATTGGTAGTAAAAACAGATATTTAGAATATGGAGATTGATACAAAATAACTCATTGAAATATTTAGTGAATAATTAAAGAGAAAAACTATATTGAGGTTAAATTTAATAATATTGTTAAATGTATTAAATATGGAAATACTGTCATATGTTTTAAAATGTAAGACACCCAGGTGTCATACTGTTCACGCAATGATAAGTTTGTAGATAAGAAAAATAAAAAACTTTTAAAAAAAGAGAAAAAAAGAAAAAACATTACGCATCTTGAAGGCATCCACAAACATTTCAAAGATTGGGCACTATCACCGAATTTTGTATGATGATGAAATGTTTCTGCTTTCCATTGAGGTGTTACTTTCTTGCTTGGTTTTGGGAAAGAGGACAAGTTTTGAGAGCTGATAATCACATTCATCTTCAGCCTTTTAAAAGCCTGTTGGTTATTTTAACTAATGTAGTGTCATATGAATATCCCTGGGCAGAAATATTACATTATTCCTTAAAATAAAGTAATTGATTTCTGATGTGGTTTTCATGCTCCTACAGTAGCAGAAACAGATACATGCTAACCATTTTTTTTTCAGATACAGCCCATTGTGAAAAGTGTCCAGATGACCAGTATTCCAATAAGAAGCAGGATCAGTGTGTCCCCAAAAGTATAAGCTTCTTATCCTATGAAGAATTGTTGGGACTCATCTTGGCTTTCTTTGCCATTGCTTTGTCCCTAACCACTGCCTTTATTCTGGGAATCTTCATTAAATACCGAGACACTCCCATAGTCAAAGCCAACAACCGTGAACTCACCTACATCCTCCTGGTTTCACTCCTGTTTTCTTTCTTGACCTCCTTTCTATTCGTCGGTCGCCCCATGAAAATGACCTGTCTCCTTCGACAAACCATTTTCAGTATTGTTTTCTCTGTTGCTGTGTCTTCTTTGCTGGCCAAGACTGTGATGGTGGTGGTGGCCTTCCTGGCTACAAAACCAGGAAGCAGGATTAGGAAATGGCTGGGCAAGAGTCTGGCCCACTCAATTGTTTTATCCTGCTCTGGTATTCAAGTAGGCATCTGTATGATATGGCCGGGAATCTTTTCCCCGTTCCCACATTCTGACCTTCATTCCCAGCCAGAACACACCCTGCTGCAGTGCAGTGAAGGTTCAGTGGCCATGTTCTACACTGCCCTTGGCTCAGGGGTGGGATTCAAATTTCTTAACAACCGGTTCTGTGGGAGTGGCCTCATTTGTGGGTGTGGCTTGGTGGTCATGTGATGGGGTGGGAGTGGCTTGCTGATTGGGCATGGCTGCATGGTCATGTGACTGGTGGGCATCACCATGTGGCTGGCAACCCAAATTTAAGTGGTCCTTGCTTAATGATCAGGTCCTCGCTTAATGGCCAATTGCTTAGCAAGTACACTTTGCCAGTTTCCAAGGCCTGGGGAGGCCCAGGCAAGGCCCAGGCAAGTGGCCATGTGCCTGGCAACCCAAATATAAGTGGTCCTCACTTAATGACCAGGTCCTCACTTAGTGGCCAATTGCTTAGCAAGTGCTCTTTGCCAGTTTCCAAGCCTGGGGAGACCCAGGCAAGGCCCGGGCAGGCAGCCATGTGGCTGGCAACCCAATTTTTTTAAAATTCATATTTATATCCCGCCCTTCTCTGGAGACTCAGGGCAGCTTACAATTTTTGGGATACAACCCAATGCGCTCAGCAATAGCCTTCCTTCCATTGCATATGCTTGCTTATTATTACTAAGCGGCATTTTTACAAAGTCAGCTTATTGCCCCCAACAATCTTGGGTCCTCAGTTTACCTAATCCAAGAGGATGGAGGGCTGAGTCAACCTTGAGCCTGGTGGGATTCGAGTCTGCAATAATTACAGGCAGCTGGAACTAAGTGCTAGCCTATTAACAGCCTGCACCACCAAGGCACCACCAAATTTAAGTGGTGCTCGCTTAATGACCAGGTCCTCACTTAGTGGCCAGTTGCTTAGCAAGTGTTCTAATTTACAAGTGATCTTCACAGAGCTACTTGGCCTGTTTTTGGTGTTTTGACAGCCACACACACACATACACACACACACATACCCTTCTAACCCTGCTATTCTTTGATTCTGTAAGGATCTCCTGCTGGAGCAGGGGGTTGGACTAAATGACCCCCAAGATCCCTTGCAGGTCAGCCCTAGATTGCTGTGCTGCTTCAAAATCTTCTGAAGCCAGGTTTTATATCCTTCCTTCCTCCTTTTTTCTCTCTCCCTCCCTCCTTCCTTCTATGTATTTATCTATCCATCCATAATATATCTCATTTACTTTCTCCTCTCTCCTTCTTTCTTTCTTTCTTTCTTTCTTTCTTTCTTTCCCTTTCTTTCTGCCCCTTCCTTCCATCCCCCTTTCTTCCTTTCACTTCCTTTCTCTATCCCATTTTATTTCCCTTTTCTCTTTCTTTTCTTTCTTGTATCTTCTTTCTCTCTTTCTCTCTCACTTTCTTTCTCTCTCCCCTCTCTCTTTCCCTCTCTCTCTCTCTCTTCTGTATGCCCCTCTCTTTCTCTTTCCCCCTCCCTCTCTCCCTCTTTCTCTCTTTCTGTCCCTTCCTCCTTCCCTCTCTCCTTCTAAAGCTAGGAAGCCCACCTGAAACCACACATACACACGAGGGGTGGGATTCTCCCAGTTTGGCCCTGTTCTATTACACTCTGCCTCTCAGAGAATAAGCCTGTAGGCAGAGACTGTGCTTTTAAATCTTTGTGCAGGGTCTTCAAAAAAATACATACAATCAACAGAAACCAACGAGGCAGCTTAGAAACAAGAGGATGCTCAGAGCAACCCCAGTTCTACAGTATCATAGAATAAGAACAACCCAGAAGAAAGGCAATAGCAGGAAGGAAGGAAGGAAGGAAGGAAGGAAGGAAGGAAGGAAGGAAGGAAGGAAGGAAGGAAGGAAGGAAGAAAGAAAGAAAGAAAGAAAGAAAGAAAGAAAGAAAGAGAAAGAAAGAAAAAAGAAACCACCCTACTGAGGGCTGCAGAATCATGCAGCCTTTAACATTTCAGATTGGTGACCCTTCCTAGACCCAACTGGTGCTTCTTATTGTATCTACAGTACATGAGTTTCAGTCCCAAAGATGCTCCTTCTCCCCAGGAGCCCAACCTTCAATTCTGGATGAATACTTCTGCATCCTTTCTGCATCCTTTCACACTTTGTTCCTCAACATCCTTCTTACATTGGATCATAAGCTATTGAACCAGATCAGAACCAAGAACCAGAACTGCAACCTAGTTGCAGTTAAGTAGATGTAAAAGAGACTGGAGACTTTACAGCCTTCAAACCCCAATCCAAGATCACAGACAAAACAGGAGCCTCAGGATCAATACTTTTAATCCCCTGACACTCATAGCCAGATATTCTTTCTCTTCATTTGTGTCTCTGTATGTGGCATTGTTGCAGAGAACTTACACAAACAAAACAAACTTTACAAGAATAATAACATCTTTAGAAATGGTCTTTTCTTCAAAAACCAGACATTAGGAACTGTGAATGGAGAAACTTTATTATTTACTTAGACTCTATTTAACCTCAAGAATTCACCTAAAGGTAATAATCAAGCAACCCAAGGCTGACAAATCAAAGTTAACAACTTCCATGAATGAATACAAAAAACATTTCAGAAATGTAACAAACATCCCATGCTCTTAACAAAAATGAATTTGTAGCACAGAAGGGAAAATTCCAAATTTACAGATATTGTAAACAAAAGGTTCCTAATGCAACCAGGATCGGATGCCTGTATGCTGACTTTCTATATGACTCCATTATTCCTTCCTTCTCTGTCACTGGACCGGAGCCGGCACAAGCTTCTCCATTGTTCTTTCCAGCTGGGAGAGCGAGAGCGCCTCTCAAAAAAGCCATGCCAGCAGGGAAGCTAGCCAGTCAAGCCTGGGGATGTTGGGAGGGCAGCTAGGTAGGCTGGGCGAGGCCAGGGGAGCCCCGGGGACAATGGGAGAAGGGTGGTGTAACTCACAGGCTTACCTGTGAGCAGGCAGAGTAGCTCGTGTCACAATGGCATGTCAGCAGGCAGCAATGGTGGGCAGAAGCAAGATGCAGGCATGCTGCACATGCGCAGTAAAAAAACCTGTTTTTTTAAAAAAAACTGGGTTTTTTAAACTTTGGAGCAGCGGAAAGGTGTGGGGGCCGGGGCCAGCGAAGGTAGGTGTGGGCAGGGGAGAATGAGGAACGGATTTTTGTGCATGCGTGAAAAAACAGGTTTTTTACTTTGGAGTGGCAGATGGAGCGGGGGCTGGAGCCAGCGAAGGGAGGGGCAGGTGGGGGAGAATGAGAAAGGGATTTTCATGCATGCGCAGTAAAAAAATTGGGTTTTGGCCTGTAGGAGCAGCGGAGAGGGGCGGGCCCAAGCAGGGGTCGGTTTTACCGGTTCTTAGAACTACCAGTGATGTTAACAACCAGTTCTATAGAACCAGTGAGAACCGGTAGAAACCCACCCCTGCTAGCACTCAAGAGGAATGAACTCAACAAGAATGAAGTGGTATATGGTTTCCTGCCTAAGCAGAGGGTTGGGCTAGAAGACCTCTAAGGTCCCTTCAAACTCTACTATTCTATTCTATTCTATTCTGTTTTGTTCTATTCTACTCTGCTCTGCTCTGCTCTGCTCTATTCTAACTTGGTGGTGTCCCATACACACCATGTCCACCAGAGGATTGCCTCAAAACACATCAGGAAAATCCTGTCATTCCTTTACAAGGGTCACACACTTTTGGTTCCCAGGCATATGAAATATGTATGTATGTATGTATGTATGTATGTATGTACAGTTTGGCTTAATTTGGATGTTGGCTTTCATTTACTGTGAAAGTAACAAAGAACAGATGTTTTTGGCTATGAGATCAGATTCAGGTCAGGGCTGAAGAGGCTTCTTGGATGAGAAGCAAAATGTCTTCAAAGAAAAACCAGAAAGTCCAGTTGCCTCTTGAAAAACCATCTTTGGGAAAACCATGAACTGGATGACTGAGAATGCCCATAGTCACCATCATTAACAACAGATGTTCAACTCATTTAAAAACTAGCTTATGAAAATTTCCCAGTGACAGTTTATCTGCACTGGTTTCAGACAACTTATACATAAATTCACCATGTGCTTTTAATGCAATTGTTTCAAAGAAGATGAATTCCTCAGTCTCAATATCGGTAATTCTTTCTGAACAATAGCAATTAGACCAGATTTTCTGTCTCTAAGTGCTGTGATCACTAAGCTTACATTGCTTACATTGCTTAGTGATGGCAATCTTAGCAGTACTTATTGCTGTTGTTAAGTGAGAATTGTGGGTCATTAAGGAAAGGTCTCACATTTATTTATTTATTTGTCAAACATAGAAGAAAACAAGTATAGGTATGAACATAAATATGAACAAAGGAAATAAATATAAATAAATGGGGACAGTAAGACAGGGACAGTAGGCACGCTGGTGCACTTATGCATCCCCCTTTAAGGACCTCTTAGGAATGACAGCAACTTCCAACTTCCTGCACGAAGCTGGCAGAAACTCATAAGTCTTGGGTGGTTTGTAAGTGGATGAGTGCTATGGCCTGATGTGGGATGGGAATACTGTGCCAGCTGGAGAAAAAGTGGTAAAGTGATGCATGAGTGCATGCAGGCTGAGGACAGGTTGCTGTGGCACCATACAAGTGCATGTGAGCTGGGGAAGGAGTGCTGCTTTGAGGCACAAGTGCAACCAGGCAAGTAATGGGATGCTGTGTCCCAAATGCACACTATGGAGTACAAGATCTATGGCTCTTGTATTCTATAGCAAAGTTGCTTGGGGGAAAATGTGGTGAGATTAACTTGGAAACATCACTACCATCTGCCCTATTGACTTTACTTATGGAAAGCCAGCAGAAAAGCTTGTTAATGGTTATCATGGCATTGGAGGATGTTGCATGAGTGGAGGGTGCGCATGAATGCCAGTTGCACAAATAGAGCTGTGTGCATGCACATGCATCTGCCACTCACATGCCCCTCCCATGCCAGGCTGGACTGCCAAACTGGAATGATTGGGGACCACTGACTTTGACCACCCATCATGAGTACCACTTGTTCAACACAATCCCAAATTTGAATAGTCATTGTATCTGTGACTGCCAATGGAGGACTACTTGTAGTTATCCATTATAATTCAGAACTCACATTGACAGACAAAGATTGTTTAGAATATCTAAGAAGAAGATTATCACCATGTTATGTTATAATGCAAGTAAGCAATAAAACTGAGCTGTACACAAAATATTTTCTAAAACTGGGAGCCCTCATTCTTTTTTTGCATTAGATGCTCCTTGGTGTTCAGTTCAGATCTTAGAATAATGATGTAGCATTTGGGGACAAAGATGCAGACCAGTAAGCCCAGGCTAGAGGCCAGCATGGAGAAGATCTGCACGGCCACCACGTATTTCCCTTTGGTGCTCAGGTAGGTGGGGACAAAGGAGATCCAAACACTGCAGAAAACAAGCATGCTGAAGGTGATCCACTTAGCTTCATTGAAAGTCCCTGGAAGCTTTCGGGCCAAGAAAGCCACCAAGAAGCAGATAGCAGCCAAAAAGCCCATGTAGCCAAGGACAGAATAGAACATGGAGACTGAGCCTTCATTGCATTGCAGCAGGATGTGTCTTGGTTGGGAATGAAAGTCAGAATCTGGGAACGGGGTGAGATTCCAAGCCATATCATGCAGATTCCCACTTGAAAACCAGAACAGGACAAGACAATGGAGTTGGCCAGAGTTTTCCCTAGCCATTTTCTCATCCTGCTGCCTGGCTTTGTGGCCAAAAATGCAACTACCACCATTATAGTCTTTGCCAGCAAGGAAGACACGGCAACTGAGAAAACAAAACTGAAGGTGACTTGCCGAAGAAGGCAAGTCACTTTATTGGGGTGACCAATAAACAGAAGGGAGGTCAAGAAAGAAAACATAAGGGAGATCAGAAGAGTGTAGGTGAGGTCCCGGTTGTTGGCTTTGACTATGGGAGTTTCTCGGTATTTAATGAAGATTCCCAGAATGAAGGCAGTGGTTAGGGACAAAGCAATGGCAAAGAAAGCCAAAATGAATCCCAACAATTCTTCATAGGATAAGAAGCTTATACTTTTGGGGACACACCGATCTCTCTTCTTATTGGAATACTGTTCATCTGGACACTTTTTGCAATGGGCTGCATCTGAAAAAAATCACCTGTCTAGTTCTGCAGCTGTATAAAAATGAAAATTACAACTGAAATCAATTATTACTACTACACTATATAAAACGTGAGAGAAGATATTGAGGGCAGTCAAGAATATACTCAAAAATATTTTCCCATTGTATTTGGTTAAGGCATACATTGGATAGTGAGAGAACATATTTCATAAAAGATAAATAAACAATGAGTTATAGTGTGAGATTATATGGAACATGGAGCTGAATATGACCTGAAAGATGAAAACGTAGTCATATTTTGACTTCTACCAGAGGCAAAAGATGGGGGAAAATCTGGATTTTGCCTTTAATTAATTCAGTTATATTGGGACATAGTTCTTGTCTTATTTATTTGCATATTTGAACAAAGTGAGTTCATTTGCTTGATTGTTCCAGGCAGTGGTGAGATTCAATTTTTTTACTATTTGTTCTGTGGGCATGGCTTGGTGGGCGTGCAGGGAAGGATACTTTAATATCTCCAGTCAAAGGTGATATTTGCTTGGTTCTCTGAATTACTCAAAATTTCCACTACCAGTTCTCCAGAACTGATCAAAACCTGTTGAATAGGACCTCTGGTTCCAGGAAGTGGAATAAAGTTGTTGATTGTGTGAACTCAAATTG
Source organism: Naja naja (assembly GCA_009733165.1). Lineage (NCBI taxonomy): Eukaryota > Metazoa > Chordata > Lepidosauria > Squamata > Elapidae > Naja > Naja naja. The sequence continues at coordinate 108,467 of SOZL01001513.1, forward strand.
AACTCAAATTGTACTAACTCAAAATTTTCATGTCTAATTTAAGTGGAATAAAGTTTATGTTTTCACTTTTCACTCCATTTTCATTATGGAATGTGGCTCTTAGCTCACCAAGTCTGGTCTGTGGCTGGAAATATTTCAATATTTCTTCCCTGAGGAATTTGTACATTAATTAAAATAACCATTGCTTGTTTTAAAGACTGAGAGACCAATGAGATTATCAAGTCTTGCAAAATGTGTCTTCTTTCCTGAAACCAGGTAACAAGGTAACAACTTGAGATATTTTATCTCCCTTTCATTAAGTATTTTAATACCACATTATCACACAAAATTGTGTGATGGTACCCAATCCTTGAGAAGTCTGGATTCTGTCAAGAAATTTAATTTTTATTGCTTTGTGGAACTATGAAATTACCTTGCTCTAATTAGATCTACAGCTGGCAGGAAAGTTAACAACTTTAATAAATGTTGCCCAGAAAAACAAGAGTGAATATTGATTGCATCCTTGATTTCACTTTTCTTCCTGGAGCTACCTACCTTCTTGCATAGAAAATGTTCCTTCCATACACAGAGAACAGTCATAGCAGCAAATTGGTGCTCCCTCTCTCATGAGCTTGGCATAACCTGGGTAACAACTTTCTGAACATCTAGAAGAAGGCACCATCTAAACATAAAGATCATTTATTTATTTAATTTATTATTAGGATTTCTATGCTGCCCTATCTCCGGAAGGACTCAGGGCGGCTCACAAAAATAAAAACATACAATACAAAAATTTAAAAAGTATTAAATGGACATCCCAATAACCTAATTAAAACTAACAAACAAACTGATAAAACCCCCCATCAGTCCAGGTCGGCTAGTTGAAAAAGCCATGTTTTCAGGTCATGATGGAAGGATCAAAGGTCAGGAGCCATCCGAAGCTCCAAGGGCAACTGATTCCAAAGGCCAGGTGCACCCACAGAGAAGGGTCTCCCCCTGGGGGTCACCAGTCGACACTGTCTGGCAGACGGCACCCTGAGGACGCCCTGTCTGTGGGAGTGCACGGGGCTATGGGCAGTTAGGGCAACCTATGAATTGGAGTGGAGTGGATTTTATTTCAAGGAACTGGTTTCTGGTAGCCAAGTAGCACAGTCAGCCAACTCAGTCAGGAGTAGTGGCATAGCAGTTAATGATGGGGATCGCCACTGCCTTTCTTTTCTAGGTATTGGAGACACCATTTAATCTAAACCTTTATGGAAAAGGACTTTGTGTTCCAGCAGCAAATAAAAATGATGCTTTTGTTTGTGGTTCAATCTGTTTCCAAACCAGAAACATTCCCTTTGTCTTATTCTCCATTCAAATGAAAGTGGTTCCATTGTTTCTCCTCAGGCTATATATGGGAATGCTATACCTTCTGTCATTCTCTCCCTTTTTGCTTGAGCAGGAAATCTCCACATTCTGACTTTTGTTATTGGTGCAAAAAATCCCTACGTTTCTCTCCTGGAGGTGAGCATTGTATTATGAATGGTCTTTTTTTAAACTGCCCCCATTTACCCCATCACTTTCTCAACCTGACATTTCTCTCTTGTACAATTCAGTGGGCTGCTCTCTTTAACATCTGGATTTTCGCTTATTGAAAGTAAGATTGTATGATAGGCTATTAATTACAATGCCATATTCCAGTTCAATAATGAAGACAGTAAAGAGCCCAAAAGAATTTGTGGCATAGCAGGTTGTGATAACTACTGAAACACATCTAAGGGGACATGATAGCTAATGAATTAATGGGACTTTAGGTTCCCTTATTTGGAGGTTATCTCAATTGTCCTCCGTGAGAATTATTTCTGAGCAGAAAAGTCTTCATACTTAGACTTCATAAATAAAAGCATGGGTGGGATTCTACAGGTTCGCACCTATTCTCTAGAACCAGTTGTTAACATTCTAAGCAGTTCGGAGAACTGGTTGTTAGAAGAAATTACTGGCCTAATCCTGTAACGAAGGCAGGAAGGAAACATTCTGGTGTTGCTTACAGAAACTGCCTCTCCGTTAACCCTTATTACATTCTTGGCAGGACTAGACTTCCTGTCTCAGGAAAATTTCTGTACTTTTTCCCCTGCTTTGCTGGTACTTTGCTTGTGTGGAGTGACCATTCAAAGTTACAATGGCACTGAAAAAGGTGACTTATGACCATTTTTCACACTTACGACAGTTGCAGAATCCCCACAGTCATGAGAGGCCAGGTGAGGAGATGCGTGCCTCGATGTGAGTGATATTGAGTTGGCCATACCCAGCCAATAACATGACCACCAAGCCATGCCCACTACCTAAGCCACACGCACAGAACCGGTTGTTAAAAATTTGAATCCCACCCCTGAATAGAAGATTTGAAACCAAGCAGCATCAGCTACTGTACCTTGTTAAATGATGTTGGCCATTGGATGGCACTCTGATTGATGGAGACCTTGACTTCTGAGGAGACTTCTCTTTCTACACTCCCAATTTCCAACCCAGCACTAGACTTGTTTGGATAAACTGCCCAGTGGATAATATGAAAGTCAGCAACAGGAACTCCATTTTCATCCAAATGAACTCTGTCCCTGGAAATATTCTGAAGCTGGAAGTTTCTCATGAACTGATAAAGCTGCAATGACAAAGACAATCACACATGCAGATTAAACACTGAGTCCTTATTCAATGATTCTATTATTATAATTCTGGACTGGGAGTGCTTCGAATAATTCAACTTCTTTGGCTCAGCACTTTGGTTTGCAAGAGAATGATTCAAGATTTTAAGCTTCTGTCCCTACTTTTCTATGGAATACCAGATCTTTTTCAGATATGCTGTATTTTCTACTTTCTTGAAGGGATCATTATATTGTCCTATAAAGCTATAGCTTAGCATCATGATGTTAACAGTGACAATAAAAAAAAATTACTAATGGCTAGTCTAGTGAAGAGAAGGACCAGGGAGCATTGATAGCAGTGTTCCAATATTTGAGGGCTGCCACAGAGAGAAGGGGTCAAGCTATTTTCTAAAGCACCCGAAGGCCAGACAAGGAATAATGGTGGAAACTGAATAAGGAGAGATTTAACCTGGAAATAATATATGGTCAGAATCTGCTGAATACCACCTCTGCACCACTCCCAAAGCCAGACACAACTGCTCTTCTGGCCCACTTTCCCTGGTATCCACTCATTCCACAGATAATGTTCAGATTATCTTTCATGTAGGATTTGCTTGTTAACATGGCCTATCAGTATATAAGTCTAAGTGCTATTGTTATTGCTATCCCAAATCAGCACAGGTAGTTTAAATTTGGAAGATTTATCCCCATCATCTCTTCCTCAACACTCTCAGATACTACCAAGTGGACAACTGGTATTTGGAATCTCACACCCCTCTCTATTTCCAATTTAATACTGGGAATTGAAGGGGGCACCAGTGGAACCTTGATGAAGAAGTCTTACTTGCCATGGCTGTATAATCTGGGGCAACCGATTGCCTCCAACATGCATCCTCCTTTACTCCATTGTGAGAAAGAGACAGCATTGAGGACCAAGGCCACAGCTTGGATTGCTTTGGAAATAGCAGAGGCATCCTCAGACTGCATCCTTGCAACCACATCATGGAGTGGGAATTCCCAGTTCTCTTTTTCTTTGCATCTTTCCCAAACTTTCTTAGACTTCACAGCCTTTGTGTAGGAACACTGGAACGCTTCCTTTCCAAATTGAAAGACAGCAGAAGAATATGAATTAAAGTCATGATATTGTTTCCTTGCCTTTGTCTGGGTGAGGAAGGAAAACAAAGCATGTTTATGTTGGAGATCCACCCCATAGTAAAACATTGTTATACTTAGATCTTTCAAAGTTGTTGTAATCCATACTTTCCCCCCAACGGAGGCATTCTTCCTTCCAGAAGTTTGTATTAATCCTGACAGCATTGCTGTGGCTTGAAAATCCAGTTGCCAAACTATAATTTTTATTTGACTGTTGATAAGAAAAAAAAGCTTTTGCCTTTTTCTTTTCATAAACATTTTTCCAAAACTTATATCCATGTTTGCTGCAGGGATGGTTTCTGAGAGCACAATGCAAACCCCATTTTTTATAGCTAGAGTTGCCAAGCTTCTTTTAAAGTTTTCTCCTCTTTCGTTGTCCTGGGAAAGGAGGCCGATCCATGTCCATCGGAAATGCAGGAGCAGCTGGACAATGGCTGAGCAAGGAGGTTCTTGTTTTGGGGTCACCTGGTAGAAAAAAGGAAAATGATGATTTTTCTCAGGAACATGGCTGATAGCACCATAGTTGATCTAAGATGAAAGATAGTGGTAGTTTGTGTCACTTTTAATGACGCAAATCAGATGGTTAAATGTAAGAGCCTTTTTTCACTGCTGAGAGATGTTTACAGAAAACAATGCCTACATGAAACCTGTTAATTCTCTTGGTGTTCTCATCTCTTGTCCTGTTCACTCCCTTTGATGCTAAGGAGCCCTCTCCTAATTTGCCAGTGATCCTCATGGATGAACCTCATGCAATGACATCTTTCTGGTGAACCCTACCCATGCAACTAATTCTGGCTGATGGAGGGATGCAGTGGGACAATTTTGCAGCCAACAATTAAGGCTCATATTTGTCCTAACATTCTTGGGCCATCCACATAATAGATCAGTGGTGGATTCAAAATTTTTACTACCGGTTCTGTGAGCGTGGCTTGGTGGCATGACAGGGGAAGAATACTGTAAAATCTCCAGTCAGAGGTGGTATTTGCCGTTCTCTGAACTACTCAAAATTTCTACTACCGTTTCTCCAGAACTGGTCAGAACCTGCTGAATGCCACTCTGATGTTAATACCTTGGACAGAA
>SOZL01001513.1:114301-130048 GCA_009733165.1 Naja naja
AACAAACAAAGCAAAAGGAAAAGGGAATTAAAACTTAAAATATTAATGATTGATAAAACAAACTCAGGGAGGAAATTTTGAGATTTAAGCAATGAAGAAGGAAATTCAGGTTTTGAGAGGAAAGGCAAAATTAGATTAATGGAAAGAGAAGCAGAGGAATATAACAGAAAAAGAGGAATGAGCAAGAGAAAGGGTCAAAAATGATAGAAAATAGGAGGCAAAGTAAGAAAAGATTAATAAATACTGCAAGGAGAGCAAGAGACAATGATTAAAGAAAGAAAGGATAGAGATTCCACATGAAGAGGTGTTATAGGAGTTAAGATATATAGTGATTAATTTTGATAAAATGGGGAAAATGGGTAATCAACACTTATTACTAAAGACATGTAAATAGTTAAAGAAATATAAGGCTGAATATTTTAATTGGAATAAATATGAAATTAAGTATTATAAGATTATTAAAGATATGTAATTGCTAATGGGATATATGTATAATTAATATGAATTATGTGGGAAAGAAGTTATGAGGGGGAAATATAGATATATATAGGTATAGTAATAGATAATAAAAATATGTATAGTTATTAGAATGTATAATTTGTCAAATGAATACAAGATGGAAAATATGACCTATGTACTGGAATGAGATTAGAGAGGGGCTTGTGTTAAAATACAACAGTGGTACAATTAACATTAAAAGGGGATAAATGTTGCATAATATAACTAAATCTGTTAAACACTACAAATATGATTAATAATATATTATTGGTAGTAAAAACAGATATTTAGAATATGGAGATTGATACAAAATAACTCATTGAAATATTTAGTGAATAATTAAAGAGAAAAACTGTATATTGAGGTTAAATTTAATAATATTGTTAAATGTATTAAATATGGAAATACTGTCATATGTTTTAAAATGTAAGACCCAGGTGTCATACTGTTCATGCAATGATAAGTTTGTAGATAAGAAAAATAAAAACTTTTAAAAAGAGAAAAAAGAAAAACATTACACATCTTGAAGGCATCCACAAACATTTCAAAGATTGGGCACTATCACCGAATTTTGTATGATGATGAAATGTTTCTGCTTTCCATTGAGGTGTTACTTTCTTGCTTGGTTTTGGGAAAGAGGACAAGTTTTGAGAGCTGATAATCACATTCATCTTCAGCCTTTTAAAAGCCTGTTGGTTATTTTAACTAATGTAGTGTCATATGAATATCCCTGGGCAGAAATATTACATTATTCCTTAAAATAAAGTAATTGATTTCTGATGTGGTTTTCATGCTCCTACAGTAGCAGAAACAGATACATGCTAACCATTTTTTTCAGATACAGCCCATTGTGAAAAGTGTCCAGATGACCAGTATTCCAATAAGAAGCAGGATCAGTGTGTCCCCAAAAGTATAAGCTTCTTATCCTATGAAGAATCATTGGGACTCATCTTGGCTTTCTTTGCCATTGCTTTGTCCCTAACCACTGCCTTTATTCTGGGAATCTTCATTAAATACCGAGACACCCATAGTCAAAGCCAACAACCGTGAACTCACCTACATCCTCCTGGTTTCACTCCTGTTTCTTTCTTGACCTCTTTTCTATTTGTTGGTCGCCCCATGAAAATGACCTGTCTCCTTCGACAAACCATTTTCAGTATTGTTTTCTGTTGCTGTGTCTTCTTTGCTGGCCAAGACTGTGATGGTGGTGGTGGCCTTCCTGGCTACAAAACCAGGAAGCAGGATTAGGAAATGGCTGGGCAAGAGTCTGCCCACTCAATTGTTTTATCCTGCTCTGGTATTCAAGTAGGCATCTGTATGATATGGTCGAATCTTTTCCCGCTTCCCACATTCTGACCTTCATTCCCAGCCAGAACACACCCTGCTGCAGTGCAGTGAAGGTTCAGTGGCCATGTTCTACACTGCCCTTGGCTCAGGGGTGGGATTCAAATTTCTTAACCACGGTTCTGTGGGAGTGGCCTCATTTGTGGGTGTGGCTTGGTGGTCATGTGATGGGGTGGGAGGTTTTGCTGATTGGGCATGGCTGCATGGTCATGTGACTGGTGGGCATCACCATGTGGCTGGCAACCCAAATTTAAGTGGTCCTTGCTTAATGATCAGGTCCTCGCTTAATGGCCAATTGCTTAGCAAGTACACTTTGCCAGTTTCCAAGGCCTGGGAGGCCCAGGCAAGGCCCAGGCAAGTGGCCATGTGCCTGGCAACCCAAATTTAAGTGGTCCTCACTTAATGACCAGGTCCTCACTTAGTGGCCAATTGCTTAGCAAGTGCTCTTTGCCAGTTTCCAAGCCTGGGGAGACCCAGCAAGGCCGGCAGGCAGCCATGTGGCTGGCAACCCAATTTTTAAAAATTATTATATCCCGCCCTTCTGGAGACTCAGGGCAGCTTACAATTTTGGGATACAACCCATGCGCCAGCAATAGCCTTCCTTCCATTGCATATGCTTGCTTATTATTACTAAGCTGCATTTTTACAAAGTCAGCTTATTGCCCCAACAATCTTGGGTCCTCAGTTTACCTAATCCAAGAGGATGGAGGGCTGAGTCAACCTTGAGCCTGGTGGGATTTGAAGCCTGCAATAATTACAGGCAGCTGGAACTAAGTGCTAGCCTATTAACAGCCTGCCTGCACCACCAAGGCACCACCAAATTTAAGTGGTGCTCGCATGACCAGGTCCTCACTTAGTGGCCAGTTGCTTAGCAGTGTTCTAATTTTACAAGTGATCTTCACAGAGCTATTTACTTGGCTGTGTTTTGACAATTACACACACACACACACACACACACATACCCTTCTAACCCTTCTATTCTTTTTCTTTAGGATCCTTGTTGAGAGAAGGTTGATTAATGACTTAAGATCCTTTGTCAGCCTAGATGGTTGCAGCCTTTAAAATCTTCTAGTTAGTTTATCCTTCCTTCCTTCCTTTTTTTCTTCCTCCTCCTTCCTTCTTCTATGATTATCTATCCATCCATAATATATCTCATTATTTTCTCCTTCTTCCTTCCTTTTTCTTTTCTTTTTCTTCCTCTTTTTCTTTTTCTGTCCTTCCTTCCATCTCCTCTTTTCCTTTTCATTCTCTTTTCTTCTATCCCGATTTTCTTTCTTTTTCTTTTCTTCTTTTTCTTTTTCTTTCTTCTTTCTTTTCTTTCTTTCCTTCTTTTTCCTTCTTCTTCTTCCTATAGTCCCTTTTTCTTTTTCCTCCTTTCTTCCCTTCTTTTCTTCTTCTCTTCTTTTCTGTCCCTTCCTCCTTCCCTCTCCTTCTAAAGCTAGGAAGCCCACCTGAAACCACACATCCCTCTCCTTCTAAAGTTAGGAAGCCCACCTGTGGATTCTCCCAGTTTGGCCCTGTTCTATTACACTCTGCCTCTCAGAGAATAAGCCTGTAGGCAGAGACTGTGCTTTTAAATCTTGTGCAGGGTTCAAAAAATACATACAATCAACAGAAACCAACGAGGCAGCTTAGAAACAAGAGGATGCTCAGAGCAACCCCAGTTCTACAGTATCATAGAATAAGAACAACCCAGAAGAAAGGCAATAGCAGGAAGGAAGGAAGGAAGGAAGGAAGGAAGGAAGGAAGGAAGGAAGGAAGGAAGGAAGGAAGGAAGGAAGGAAGGAAAGAAAGAAAGAAAGAGAAGAAAGAAAGAAAGAAAGAAAGAGAAAGAAGAAAGAAGAAACCACCTACTGAGGGCTGCAGAATCATGCAGCCTTTAACATTTCAGATTGGTGACCCTTCCTAGACCCAACTGGTGCTTCTTATTGTATCTACAGTACATGAGTTTCAGTCCCAAAGATGCTCCTTCTCCCCAGGAGCCCAACCTTCAATTCTGGATGAATACTTCTGCATCCTTTCTGCATCCTTTCACACTTTGTTTCTCAACATCCTTCTTACAATGGATCATAAGCTATTGAACCAGATCAGAACCAAGAACTGCAACAGTTGCAGTTAAGTAGATGTAAAGAGACTGGAGACTTTACAGCCTTCAAACCCCAATCCAAGATCACAGACAAAACAGGAGCCTCAGGCTCAATACTTTTAATCTCCTGACACTCATAGCCAGATATTCTTTCTCTTCATTTGTGTCTCTGTATGTGGCATTGTTGCAGAGAACTTACACAAACAAAACAAACTTTACAAGAATAATAACATCTTTAGAAATGGTCTTTTCTTCAAAACCAGACATTAGGAACTGTGAATGGAGAAACTTTATTATTTACTTAGACTCTATTTAACCTCAAGAATTCACCTAAAGGTAATAATCAAGCAACCCAAGGCTGACAAATCAAAGTTAACAACTTCCATGAATGAATACAAAAACATTTCAGAAATGTAACAAACATCCCATGCTCTTAACAAAAATGAATTTGTAGCACAGAAGGAAAATTCCAAATTTACAGATATTGTAAACAAAGGTTCCTAATGCAACCAGGATCGGATGCCTGTATGCTGACTTTCTATATGACTCCATTATTCTTCCTTCTCTGTCACTGGACCGAGCCGCACAAGCTCCGTTGTTCTTCCAGCTGGGAGAGCGAGAGCCTCTCAAAAAGCCATGCCAGCAGGGAAGCTAGCCAGTCAAGCCTGGGGATGTTGGGAGGGCAGCTAGGTAGGCTGGGCGAGGCCAGGGAGCCCCGGGACAATGGGAGAAGGGTGGTGTAACTCACAGGCTTACCTGTGAGCAGGCAGAGTAGCTCGTGTCACAATGGCATGTCAGCAGGCAGCAATGGTGGGCAGAAGCAAGATGCAGGCATGCTGCACATGCGCAGTAAAAACCTGTTTTTAAAAACTGGGTTTTTAAACTTTGGAGCAGCGGAAAGGTGTGGGGCCGGGCCATGAAGGTAGGTGTGGGCAGGGGAGAATGAGGAACGGATTTTTGTGCATGCGTAGTGAAAACAGGTTTTTTTTTGGCTGGGGGGGCAGCGGAGAGGGGCGGGCCCAAGCAGGGGTCGGTTTTACGGTTCTTAGAACTACCAGTGATGTTAACAACCAGTTCTATAGAACCAGTGAGAACCGGTAGAAACCCACCCTGCTAGCACTCAAGAGGAATGAACTCAACAAGAATGAAGTGGTATATGGTTTCCTGCCTAAGCAGAGGGTTGGGCTAGAAGACCTCTAAGGTCCCTTCAAACTCTACTATTCTATTCTATTCTATTCTGTTTTGTTCTATTCTACTCTGCTCTGCTCTGCTCTCTGCTCTATTCTAACTTGGTGGTGTCCCATACACACCATGTCCACCAGAGGATTGCCTCAAAACACATCAGGAAAATCCTGTCATTCCTTTACAAGGGTCACACACTTTTGGTTCCCAGGCATATGAAATATGTATGTATGTATGTATGTATGTATGTATGTACAGTTTGGCTTAATTTGGATGTTGGCTTTCATTTACTGTGAAAGTAACAAAGAACAGATGTTTTTGGCTATGAGATCAGATTCAGGTCAGGGCTGAAGAGGCTTCTTGGATGAGAAGCAAAATGTCTTCAAAGAAAACCAGAAAGTCCAGTTGCCTCTTGAAAACCATCTTTGGGAAAACCATGAACTGGATGACTGAGAATGCCCATAGTCACCATCATTAACAACAGATGTTCAACTCATTTAAAAACTAGCTTATGAAAATTTCCCAGTGACAGTTTATCTGCACTGGTTTCAGACAACTTATACATAAATTCACCATGTGCTTTTAATGCAATTGTTTCAAAGAAGATGAATTCCTCAGTCTCAATATCGGTAATTTTTCTGAACAATAGCAATTAGACCAGATTTTCTGTCTCTAAGTGCTGTGATCACTAAGCTTACATTGCTTACATTGCTTAGTGATGGCAATCTTAGCAGTACTTATTGCTGTTGTTAAGTGAGAATTGTGGGTCATTAAGGAAAGGTCTCACATTTATTTATTTATTTGTCAAACATAGAAGAAAACAAGTATAGGTATGAACATAAATATGAACAAAGGAAATAAATATAAATAAATGGGGACAGTAAGACAGGGACAGTAGGCACGCTGGTGCACTTATGCATCCCCTTTAAGGACCTCTTAGGAATGACAGCAACTTCCAACTTCCTGCACGAAGCTGGCAGAAACTCATAAGTCTTGGGTGGTTTGTAAGTGGATGAGTGCTATGGCCTGATGTGGGATGGGAATACTGTGCCAGCTGGAGAAAAAGTGGTAAAGTGATGCATGAGTGCATGCAGGCTGAGGACAGGTTGCTGTGGCACCATACAAGTGCATGTGAGCTGGGGAAGGAGTGCTGCTTTGAGGCACAAGTGCAACCAGGCAAGTAATGGGATGCTGTGTCCCAAATGCACACTATGGAGTACAAGATCTATGGCTCTTGTATTCTATAGCAAAGTTGCTTGGGGGAAAATGTGGTGAGATTAACTTGGAAACATCACTACCATCTGCCCTATTGACTTTACTTATGGAAAGCCAGCAGAAAAGCTTGTTAATGGTTATCATGGCATTGGAGGATGTTGCATGAGTGGAGGGTGCGATGAGTGCCAGTTGCACAAATAGAGCTGTGTGCATGCACATGCATCTGCCACTCACATGCCCCTCCCCATGCCAGGCTGGACTGCCAAACTGGAATGATTGGGGACCACTGACTTTGACCACCCATCATGAGTACCACTTGTTCAACACAATCCCAAATTTGAATAGTCATTGTATCTGTGACTGCCAATGGAGGACTACTTGTAGTTATCCATTATAATTCAGAACTCACATTGACAGACAAAGATTGTTTAGAATATCTAAGAAGAAGATTATCACCATGTTATGTTATAATGCAAGTAAGCAATAAAACTGAGCTGTACACAAAATATTTTCTAAAACTGGGAGCCCTCATTCTTTTTGCATTAGATGCTCCTTGGTGTTCAGTTCAGATCTTAGAATAATGATGTAGCATTTGGGGACAAAGATGCAGACCAGTAAGCCCAGGCTAGAGGCCAGCATGGAGAAGATCTGCACGGCCACCACGTATTTCCCTTTGGTGCTCAGGTAGGTGGGGACAAAGGAGATCCAAACACTGCAGAAAACAAGCATGCTGAAGGTGATCCACTTAGCTTCATTGAAAGTCCCTGGAAGCTTTCGGGCCAAGAAAGCCACCAAGAAGCAGATAGCAGCCAAAAAGCCCATGTAGCCAAGGACAGAATAGAACATGGAGACTGAGCCTTCATTGCATTGCAGCAGGATGTGTCTTGGTTGGGAATGAAAGTCAGAATCTGGGAACGGGGGTGAGATTCCAAGCCATATCATGCAGATTCCCACTTGAAAACCAGAACAGGACAAGACAATGGAGTTGGCCAGAGTTTTCCCTAGCCATTTTCTCATCCTGCTGCCTGGCTTTGTGGCCAAAAATGCAACTACCACCATTATAGTCTTTGCCAGCAAGGAAGACACGGCAACTGAGAAAACAAAACTGAAGGTGACTTGTCAAGAAGGCAAGTCACTTTATTGGGGTGACCAATAAACAGAAGGGAGGTCAAGAAAGAAAACATAAGGGAGATCAGAAGAGTGTAGGTGAGGTCCCGGTTGTTGGCTTTGACTATGGGAGTTTCTCGGTATTTAATGAAGATTCCCAGAATGAAGGCAGTGGTTAGGGACAAAGCAATGGCAAAGAAAGCCAAAATGAATCCCAACAATTCTTCATAGGATAAGAAGCTTATACTTTTGGGGACACACCGATCTCTCTTCTTATTGGAATACTGTTCATCTGGACACTTTTTGCAATGGGCTGCATCTGAAAAAATCACCTGTCTAGTTCTGCAGCTGTATAAAATGAAAATTACAACTGAAATCAATTATTACTACTACACTATATAAAACGTGAGAGAAGATATTGAGGGCAGTCAAGAATATACTCAAAAATATTTTCCCATTGTATTTGGTTAAGGCATACATTGGATAGTGAGAGAACATATTTCATAAAAGATAAATAAACAATGAGTTATAGTGTGAGATTATATGGAACATGGAGCTGAATATGACCTGAAAGATGAAAACGTAGTCATATTTTGACTTCTACCAGAGGCAAAAGATGGGGAAAAAATCTGGATTTTTGCCTTTAATTAATTCAGTTATATTGGGACATAGTTGTTGTCTTATTTATTTGCATATTTGAACAAAGTGAGTTCATTCGCTTGATTGTTCCAGGCAGTGGTGAGATTCAATTTTTTTTACTATTTGTTCTGTGGGCATGGCTTGGTGGGCGTGGCAGGGGAAGGATACTTTAATATCTCCAGTCAAAGGTGATATTTGCTGGTTCTCTGAATTACTCAAAATTTCCACTACCAGTTCTCCAGAACTGATCAAAACCTGTTGAATAGGACCTCTGGTTCCAGGAAGTGGAATAAAGTTGTTGATTGTGTGAACTCAAATTGAACTCAAATTGTACTAACTCAAAATTTTCATGTCTAATTTAAGTGGAATAAAGTTTATGTTTTCACTTTTCACTCCATTTTCATTATGGAATGTGGCTCTTAGCTCACCAAGTCTGGTCTGTGGCTGGAAATATTTCAATATTTCTTCCCTGAGGAATTTGTACATTAATTAAAATAACCATTGCTTGTTTTAAAGACTGAGAGACCAATGAGATTATCAAGTCTTGCAAAATGTGTCTTCTTTCCTGAAACCAGGTAACAAGGTAACAACTTGAGATATTTTATCTCCCTTTCATTAAGTATTTTTACCACATTATCACACAAAATTGTGTGATGGTACCCAATCCTTGAGAAGTCTGGATTCTGTCAAGAAATTTAATTTTTATTGCTTTGTGGAACTATGAAATTACCTTGCTCCTAATTAGATCTACAGCTGGCAGGAAAGTTAACAACTTTAATAAATGTTGCCCAGAAAAACAAGAGTGAATATTGATTGCATCCTTGATTTCACTTTTCTTCCTGGAGCTACCTACCTTCTTGCATAGAAAATGTTCCTTCCATACACAGAGAACAGTCATAGCAGCAAATTGGTGCTCCCTCTCTCATGAGCTTGGCATAACCTGGGTAACAACTTTCTGAACATCTAGAAGAAGGCACCATCTAAACATAAAGATCATTTATTTATTTAATTTATTATTAGGATTTCTATGCTGCCCTATCTCGAAGGACTCAGGGTGACTCACAAAATAAAACATACAATACAAAAATTTAAAAAGCATTAAATGGACATCCCAATAACCTAATTAAAACTAACAAACAAACCGATAAAACCCCCATCAGTCCAGGTCGGCTAGTTGAAAAAGCCATGTTTTCAGGTCATGATGGAAGGATCAAAGGTCAGGAGCCATCCGAAGCTCCAAGGGCAACTGATTCCAAAGGCCAGGTGCACCCACAGAGAAGGGTCTCCCCTGGGGTCACCAGTCGACACTGTCTGGCAGACGGCACCCTGAGGACGCCCTGTCTGTGGGAGTGCACGGGGCTATGGGCAGTTAGGGCAACCTATGAATTGGAGTGGAGTGGGTTTTATTTCAAGGAACTGGTTTCTGGTAGCCAAGTAGCACAGTGAGCCAACTCAGTCAGGAGTAGTGGCATAGCAGTTAATGATGGGGATCGCCACTGCCTTTCTTTTCTAGGTATTGGAGACACCATTTAATCTAAACCTTTATGGAAAAGGACTTTGTGTTCCAGCAGCAAATAAAAATGATGCTTTTGTTTGTGGTTCAATCTGTTTCCAAACCAGAAACATTCCCTTTGTCTTATTCTCCATTCAAATGAAAGTGGTTCCATTGTTTCTCCTCAGGCTATATATGGGAATGCTATACCTTCTGTCATTCTCTCCCTTTTTGCTTGAGCAGGAAATCTCCACATTCTGACTTTTGTTATTGGTGCAAAAATCCCACGTTCTCTCCTGGAGGTGAGCATTGTATTATGAATGGTCTTTTTAAACTGCCCCATTTACCCCATCACTTTCTCAACCTGACATTTCTCTCTTGTACAATTCAGTGGGCTGCTCTCTTTAACATCTGGATTTTCGCTTATTGAAAGTAAGATTGTATGATAGGCTATTAATTACAATGCCATATTCCAGTTCAATAATGAAGACAGTAAAGAGCCCAAAAGAATTTGTGGCATAGCAGGTTGTGATAACTACTGAAACACATCTAAGGGGACATGATAGCTAATGAATTAATGGGACTTTAGGTTCCCTTATTTGGAGGTTATCTCAATTGTCCTCCGTGAGAATTATTTCTGAGCAGAAAAGTCTTCATACTTAGACTTCATAAATAAAAGCATGGGTGGGATTCTACAGGTTCGCACCTATTCTCTAGAACCAGTTGTTAACATTCTAAGCAGTTCGGAGAACTGGTTGTTAGAAGAAATTACTGGCCTAATCCTGTAACGAAGGCAGGAAGGAAACATTCTGGTGTTGCTTACAGAAACTGCCTCTCCGTTAACCCTTATTACATTCTTGGCAGGACTAGACTTCCTGTCTCAGGAAAATTTCTGTACTTTTTTCCCCCTGCTTTGCTGGTACTTTGCTTGTGTGGAGTGACCATTCAAAGTTACAATGGCACTGAAAAAGGTGACTTATGACCATTTTTCACACTTACGACAGTTGCAGAATCCCCACAGTCATGAGGCCAGGTGAGGAGATCGTGCCTCGATGTGAGTGATATTGAGTTGGCCATACCCAGCCAATAACATGACCACCAAGCCATGCCCACTACCTAAGCCACACGCACAGAACCGGTTGTTAAAAATTTGAATCCCACCCTGAATAGAAGATTTGAAACCAAGCAGCATCAGCTACTGTACCTTGTTAAATGATGTTGGCCATTGGATGGCACTCTGATTGATGGAGACCTTGACTTCTGAGGAGACTTCTCTTTCTACACTCCCAATTTCCAACCCAGCACTAGACTTGTTTGGATAAACTGCCCAGTGGATAATATGAAAGTCAGCAACAGGAACTCCATTTTCATCCAAATGAACTCTGTCCCTGGAAATATTCTGAAGCTGGAAGTTTCTCATGAACTGATAAAGCTGCAATGACAAAGACAATCACACATGCAGATTAAACACTGAGTCCTTATTCAATGATTCTATTATTATAATTCTGGACTGGGAGTGCTCCGAATAATTCAACTTCTTTGGCTCAGCACTTTGGTTTGCAAGAGAATGATTCAAGATTTTAAGCTTCTGTCCCTACTTTTCTATGGAATACCAGATCTTTTTCAGATATGCTGTATTTTCTACTTTCTTGAAAGGATCATTATATTGTCCTATAAAGCTATAGCTTAGCATCATGATGTTAACAGTGACAATAAAAAAACAAAATTACTAATGGCTAGTCTAGTGAAGAGAAGGACCAGGGGAGCATTGATAGCAGTGTTCCAATATTTGAGGGGCTGCCACAGAGAGGAAGGGGTCAAGCTATTTTCTAAAGCACCAGAAGGCCAGACAAGGAATAATGGTGGAAACTGAATAAGGAGAGATTTAACCTGGAAATAATATATGGTCAGAATCTGCTGAATACCACCTCTGCACCACTCCCAAAGCCAGACACAACTGCTCTTCTGGCCCACTTTCCCTGGTATCCATTCATTCCACAGATAATGTTCAGATTATCTTTCATGTAGGATTTGCTTGTTAACATGGCCTATCAGTATATAAGTCTAAGTGCTATTGTTATTGCTATCCCAAATCAGCACAGGTAGTTTAAATTTGGAAGATTTATCCCCATCATCTCTTCCTCAACACTCTCAGATACTACCAAGTGGACAACTGGTATTTGGAATCTCACACCCCTCTCTATTTCCAATTTAATACTGGGGAATTGAAAGGGGGGCACCAGTGGAACCTTGATGAAGAAGTCTTACTTGCCATGGCTGTATAATCTGGGGCAACCGATTGCCTCCAACATGCATCCTCCTTTTACTCCATTGTGAGAAAGAGACAGCATTGAGGACCAAGGCCACAGCTTGGATTGCTTTGGAAATAGCAGAGGCATCCTCAGACTGCATCCTTGCAACCACATCATGGAGTGGGAATTCCCAGTTCTCTTTTTCTTTGCATCTTTCCCAAACTTTCTTAGACTTCACAGCCTTTGTGTAGGAACACTGGAACGCTTCCTTTCCAAATTGAAAGACAGCAGAAGAATATGAATTAAAGTCATGATATTGTTTCCTTGCCTTTGTCTGGGTGAGGAAGGAAAACAAAGCATGTTTATGTTGGAGATCCACCCCATAGTAAAACATTGTTATACTTAGATCTTTCAGAGTTGTTGCAATCCATACTTTTCCCACAACGGAGGCATTCTTCCTTCCAGAAGTTTGTATTAATCCTGACAGTATTGCTGTGGCTTGAAAATCCAGTTGCCAAACTATAATTTTTATTTGACTGTTGATAAGAAAAAAAAGCTTTTGCCTTTTTCTTTTCATAAACATTTTTCCGAAACTTATATCCACGTTTGCTGCAGGGATGGTTTCTGAGAGCACAATGCAAACCCCATTTTTTATAGCTAGAGTTGCCAAGTTTCTTTTAAAGTTTTCTCCTCTTTCATTGTCCTGGGAAAGGAGGCCGATCCATGTCCATCGGAAATGCAGGAGCAGCTGGACAATGGCTGAGCAAGGAGGTTCTTGTTTTGGGGTCACCCGGTAGAAAAAAGGAAAATGATGATTTTTCTCAGGAACGTGGCTGATAGCACCACAGTTGATCTAAGATGAAAGATAGTGGTAGTTTGTGTCACTTTTAATGACGCAAATCAGATGGTTAAATGTAAGAGCCTTTTTTCACTGCTGAGAGATGTTTACAGAAAACAATGCCTACATGAAACCTGTTAATTCTCTTGGTGTTCTCATCTCTTGTCCTGTTCACTCCCTTTGATGCTAAGGAGCCCTCTCCTAATTTGCCAGTGATCCTCATGGATGAACCTCATGCAATGACATCTTTCTGGTGAAACCCTACCCATGCAACTAATTCTGGCTGATGGAGTGGATGCAGTGGGACAATTTTGCAGCCAACAATTAAGGCTCATATTTGTCCTAACATTCTTGGGCCATCCACATAATAGATCAGTGGTGGGATTCAAAATTTTTACTACCGGTTCTGTGAGCGTGGCTTGGTGGGTGACAGGGGAAGAATACTGTAAAATCTCCAGTCAGAGGTGGTATTTGCCGGTTCTCTGAACTACTCAAAATTTCTACTACCGGTTCTCCAGAACTGGTCAGAACCTGCTGAATGCCACCTCTGATGTTAATACCTTGGACAAGAAAACTCACTTGATTTACTAGAGAGAGAGACAGACAAAGAGAGAGAGAGAGAGAGAGAGACAGAGAGAGAGAGAGAGATCCCACTCAGATTGTTAGTGATGGCTAAATCCAGAATTTCAGTTTTTAATCAAATTTTGCCTAAATTCCAATTCCAATCCATATGATGCTACTCATGGAACTTCTTTTCTTCCAATGAATAGACAAATGTGTTTATTTCTCATAGATTATTGCTCCTTATTTGATTGCTTTATATGTTGAATTGAAATATTGTTTTGTATATCCCACCCCATCAAATTTATTACAGTATTTGAATATTATTTTATTATTTTTATATAAATGATTTTAAAAATTTACCAATAAAGGAGTGTATTTCTTGCTCAGAGTTGAAATGAGGGAGACTTGGTGATCTCTGAGCTAGGTTGTTTTCTTTGCAGACCTTTTTTACCCAAACTATGTAACATCATCAGTGCACTGAATAATGAAATATCTGCAAGAAAACAATCCAGCTCAGAGAGCACCAGGGTCTCCACATTTCAAAAAATAATATTAATATGCCATTTAATTGGTTAATAATAATAGACTCAGACATCTGATTTGAAGATGCATATTTAATAACCTCATTCTAAAGAATCCAAGAATACTGACATTGTGATAAGCTCTAGTTCATGATAGGAGAAAATAAGTTTATGGTGACATCCTTTGGGTTGTTATGTGGATAAAAGGAAGCCTGTTAAAGCTGCTGACAGGATGTGTTGTAAGTTGTTTCATGGTCTTCCTTGCTCCATTCACTTTTCCTTAATATCTTTCTTTTGCAATTTGATCCTCAGACCAATACTTTTGTTTAAAAAAAATAAGGAATTTTCTGAGTATGAGAGTGATTCAGTGCTGCACTAACCTACTTTCTTGAGCTCTTTCACTGGATATTTTCAAAGAGAAATTGGACAGCCATTTGTCTGGACTAGTTTGAAGATTCAGCCTCAGGGCAGGAGATTGGACTAGAAGATCTCTATGACCTCCTCTATAATTTTATGACCAAAATGCAGGGGTGGGATTCTACCAGTTCTCACCTATTCGCTAGAACCAGTTGTTAACATTCTAAGCAGTTCAGAGAACCGGTTGTTAGAAGAAATTACTAGCCTAATCCTGTAAGGAAGGCAGGAAGGAAACATTCTGGTGTTGTTTACAGAAACTGCCTCTCCATTAACCCTTATTACATTCTTGGCAGGACTAGACTTCCTGTCTCAGGAACATCTCTGGAGTTTTTTCCCCCTCCTTTGCTGGTACTTTGCTTGGGTGGAGTGACCATTCAAAGTTACAATGGCACTGGAAAAAGTGACTTATGACCATTTTTCACACTTACGACTGTTTGCAGAATCCCCACAGGCCAGGTGAGGAGATGCGTGCCTCGATGTGAGTGATATTGAGTTGGCCACGCCCAGCCAATAACATGACCACCAAGCCATGTCCACCCAGTCACATGACCACCAAGCCATGCCTACCACCTAAGCCAAGCCCACAGAACCAGTTGTTAAAAATTTTGAATCCCACCCCTGCCAAAATCACCTGTTTTGTTTTGGTCACTAACTTTTTAAATTTTAATCTCAGTTATTCAACCCTCATATATTCTTTTTATTATTATTATTTATTTTTTAAGACAACCATAAACAAACAAATACATAAAAAACATAAAACCATCTTCCATTTTGTACAGTGTGTCAGTTGGTTACACATCATTTGTGCTATCCTTTGATAGTCATCACTCACAATTTATATAAATTCTCATATTATCAATCTGACATATGCTTATATATTTATCAGTTATTAATCATTCATGACTAATCTATTTATTTCATCATTTAATACAGGATATTCTAACTTTCATTGTAAGATTTGTATTACACTTTCACCCAATGGTTATGTATGTTTATATTATAATTAATATCAATCTATTAAATATCTGTTGTAAAATTTCCTAATCTGTTACATTACCATGTCTTTTTATCCAACCATTGATAAAACAAATCCCATATCAGATAAAATGGTTTATCTTCTTGTTCTCTAATTTCAAATGTCAATTTGCTCATTTCAGCACAATCTATAATTTTCTTGATAACTTCCTCCTGCATAGATACTTTTTCATTTTTTGAATTCTTAGCAAATACAATTCTAGCCGCTGTTAAAACATTTACAATCAAGTATTTCAGTTCCTTATTGTATATTTCTGGTATGAATACTCATATATTCTTGACACCATTTCTTCTGGTTTGACATACCCATTTTACAAAATTCCCAACAGCCACAGCCTCTAGCTCATTTTAATATACTTGTGACAAACTCCACTCACACTTTCATTTACCAAAGTGAACAGAAGTACACTCTTTTGTACACCTATTAAAGGGTTTTTAACAAACACTCATTCTTGCAACAGGCCACTTTCTAGCTGTTCTTTTCTTCAAGCATTTGTGTGCCTTAACATTTCTTCATCCTTTCCTCAACTTTAATAAATGGTCTACTAAGAGACCTA